>PVKA01050912.1:0-12474 GCA_004027165.1 Ctenomys sociabilis
TAGGATGGTGGAGTAATAGAGGCCAAGACTGGAGACATTTTGGAGAGTGACATGGAGCTATGTAGTAACAACCCAACTGAGAGTGTCTATCCTTACACTTGGGCTTCTGATTCTTCCAACGTGATGAACATCAGTAAGAAAAGTTTACTTGTTCTGTGTTCACAGATACACATCTAGAAGACTGTTCTCATTTACTTTGCAAGTCTTTTACAAATATAAGCTGTGATTCTTCTGTTATCATGTGCAAGTTGCAAAAGGGACACAGATACTTCATGTTCCAAGAGAATCTTCTATTGATCCTCATTAGCTTTGGAAGTTGTGGATAAATCTTGACCAGTGCTCACTTTGTCATCCATCACCCATCCTAAAGTGCTCTTATGGAGAGGAAGTTATTGCCACTCAGCAGGACTAAGGCTTTTAGTTTTCAACAGAGAGAGCCTGTGCTCGCCCGAGGACAGCAAGTCATCACTTCAGTTTAGGATTCTACAACTTTCTGTGCCAGTGATTCAGAAGCAGAAAGTTGGGTTTTCTTATGAAAGGCAGATGCCTTTAATATTCAAGGACAAGTTTTGGCACAGTCAATGGGGCAAGATTACACCCAATTCTCTGGAAACAACTGGAGGCTTTTGGCAAGCTTTATCTAGCCTGAGTAAGCAAGGGTTCCACCAGAGAATCAACAGTTGCCTTCAGGAAGCTGCAGAGGCAGCTCGGGCTGCAGTCCCAGCTGGAGTTGTGCTGTCCAAATGGCACGTTAAAGAGGTCTGTGATTTATACAAATTATATAAGATTGGAAGCACTTTATGGAATGGCTTCCTACAATTACATTTCCAAAGAATTACTAGGGATTAGAATGTCACTATTCTCGGACACTCTGCGACATTCTTTTCTGTAAACAGTTTATACAGAAATAAATGGGAGGGGATGATCAGATGCCAATTTGTGTGAGCTTTACTACAATGCCTTACTGTGGCCAGTTCCTTCTGATTTATGTACTAACTGCCGTAACCAGGGGGACTACAGTCATCCTGACTCCTCACTACTTTCAGAACATTTTAAAAGGAAAGCCTTACTAAAAGGTTTCCTTTCTACTATCCCTGCACTTTGGGATGAGGAAAATTCCCCACAGAAATTGTACATGTTTTACAAAAGCCATAAATCCTGAGGGTGACACTTTAATACCTTAAAGTCAGTGCATAATAAATGTCTCTTGTTCATTTCTGGGATGCATTGACCTTTGAAGTCTGTCTAGTAGATGGATTTTCTATCTTACTCAAGGCTATAATGTATTGATTTTAATTTTTATTAAGTATAAAATTATGAGTAGAAGTCTTCAGAAATGTTTCATCTGTTTTCTAATGACTTGAAATTATGCTCAAATTCAGTAATATACATCATTTTCTTTTTTTTTAAAATGTATTTGGTACAGGGTCTTACTATGCAGCTCAGATTCATAGTGATCCTCCTGATTTCAGCCTCCCCTGTGCTGGGATTACAATTGTGCATCACGGTGTCTGGTGTAAGTAGCTGGTTCAGCATGCCCACAGGGTGAGGCCAGTGTGGCCTTGGGGGGCGGGGGTGAGTCCAGTGTAGCATGTGGTGTCAGGGATCAAACTCTAGTCCCTGTGCTTATATAAGTAGACACTTAATTCACTGAGCTATCTCGCTGACCCTATCATTTTATTTTTCTAAAATAAAAATTAAGAACCAAATATCACAATAGATAAAGTGTTCCAGAGGTATCATAGAATAGATGTCTTACACTAACTGATGTAATGTAGAAGAATTCAAATCCATACATACAGTATTTAATATTATTGTCTATTTCAGCATATACCTGCAAATAATTTTGAAATCAATTAGAAGAGAGGCCACTAAACCCTAAGATTCTTTATTAATATTACTAATTACTATGAATATCCTTTGTACTATCACAGTTTGATTTTCTGCTCCAAAAAACATTGGGTTTATTTCATTGGTTGCTGGACATTAGCAAGAATTTCAGCAACATCAAGGTCAGCTGATTGCCTTTGCCTTCTTCCTTCCTCTCCTTCCAATACATGTTCCCCTGTAGACTGTAGAGAACCACATGTGTCCCCACATCCATGAACAAATCTCTCTGCATCCTGACACCAAACACCTGACTGGGGTTTGTTCCCTGGCACAACGTACTACACTTGCCCTGCCCCCAGGCCACACTGGCCCCACCCCCTGGGCATGCTGAGCCAGCCACCTAGACCAGGCATGGTGGCACACAACTGTAATCCCAGCACAGGGGAGGCTAATATCCACTGGAGGAAGTTTCCTGTAGTGGGCATCAAGGGACAGCTTTTCTCCAGGTTTTCCAAATGGAGCAGAATATCCTCAAGGCTTCCGTGAATTGGACATTCACGGTTTCTAAGCAAAGCTCAACCAGCATGAGCCAAATGGCCACAGGTTGTTTCCTCCCCCATCACACTTTCAGGTTTAACATGCTTGGGTTGGTTGTAAGAGAACGTTTCTAGTATTTTCTTTCAAAACCCAGTGCCGAGCTCTATAGTTCAATTCCATCTGTGTGAACAAAACACTCATAAGTAGAGAAGGACATATGAATACACCTGTATAAGCTTGAAAAATAGTCAGAAAACAAAACATTGTCATGGGTTGGAAGACAGAGGGATGTATATATATCCTTTGCTTTTATTTAGTCTATAACTTACAATTTTGAAGAAACCTAGTCTTACAAACTGAATAAAATACCTTTATAAACAGATATGGAAAGGAATATTGTTGAATGGAATAAAAAAAAACCCTAAAAGGTATTGCAAAGAAGATTTTATTCTTAAAAAATATGGAGAATGGAATAATAGGTAGATGGATAGTCTATGGGTAAAATTTGATGATATCAAACAAAGTACGATCAAAAGATTACTACAAGGTGCAATAAAAGGAACAGTTTTCATGTTCTGTTACATTTAATTATTTTTTCCCAGTGAGTATGAACTGATAACCAGAAAAAAAAGTTTTTTAAATAGAAAAAACATTACAATATGCTTTATGCCATACAAATCCAACTAACGTCTTCATTTAAGTGCTAACATTATCTTGGGTACTACTTGAGGGATGAAATATATACATGGATTGTTACAGAACCATAAGCATAAATGTTTAGTTATCCCTAGTTTTTCTAAATCCCCATAATTCTCCTTTATCCTTTAAAGCCCTAAGTTACAGTGGCTTTCTCATAACCTTTGTGTTTAGATTAGAGCCAGCCCCTCTGTGGGGGTGGCCACAGGGAAGGGCCTTGGTGGAACTCAGTATGGCAAAGGATGGGAGGTGCATTGCTTGTTCTTGATTTGCTACTTTTCCAATACCACCACCAGGAAAGGATAGTTAAGCTGGGAGAGGAAGGCCTTTGCTACCTTTTTAGCCCTTCAGTTTGGCCTTTGGTATCCTGGGGGGTCCCTGGTGAGAGGTAGCAGCCAGAGTCTATTTTTATTTTACTCTTGAAACACTCTCGGAAGGCTTGCAGGAAGGCTTGCAGTTAATTGTCGGGAGTCTAGGTTTCAGGCCCACACAAACAGCAAGCCCTTGCATTGTGGAGACTGCCTGGGCACTCTTGCCCCTAGTTTCACTTCCTACCCAGATTCCTTAGTATTGTCTAGTGGAAATTGTGGCAGATTTGCCAAGGCAGGCTGATCAGACAATTCTAAAATCCCCTGGGTGACACGGTGTGCATGAAAGCCTTGTTTGTACTATAACACAATGCTAAATTTAGAGAGACAGAATGAATGCAAGAGGATCAATCCAGAAATACAGAAAACTTGCCTGGACCAGTCAGTCTTCACTCATTTTGAAATGCAGAAAGAGTTGGAGTTAATTCCAACTTCAGCCAGTTGTGACAGAGTTCTTGTTTCCCTAAGTGCCTTCTAGGTGCTTGAAATTGATGTCTGCCAAGCCCACACAAGATGTGAGCTGAGAATGGTAATTGGTACCCTGATAAACAAACCAGTTATCCAACAGCAGGTTGCTGACAGTATCATGTGAGTGCATGCATGAGGGCAAATAGCAATCATGAAATCTGCTAAAGGAACACACATCGATAGCTAAAGTACTGATAACAGTTCTAAGGACATCATTCACATTATTAATGAAGTATGTAGAACACAAGTATCAATAGACCTTTAAATTCCTGTTTTAAAAATCAGGCTCTTATTTTATGCTGAGATCCTGTAGATCACTATAATTTCAAATGCCTTTAGCAATTGATAATAACAAGAACTTTATCCATTTAGGACTATTTGTTATTTTGGAGAGTGGTATGGATTCTTTTTGCCATTTGTCTTGGCATATCAACTAGTTTAAGACAGCCAGCTTTCTCCAGAGTCTTTCCAAACATTTTCATTTATGGAGCAGAGGCTTTCTTCTTCTGAAATGTAGGGCTTGACAACCAAGATTAACGGCTTTTGCCATATCAGACTCTTTTGCTTCTTCTTGCAATAAGTTGATAGGTCACTATACAGTAGGTGTGCAAAGACACACTGGAAGAAGCGTAGATAAGGACAAGGATATGCATGCTAGAAGAGAATCCCCAAAGCCATGGAAGATGTGGAAATGCAAGTTGCCTTGAGAAAAGATGGACAGGCATGTATGAAAGAATAAGAACAGAAGTACCCCAGTGCCTTGATGAACACGTTAGTTGTTAGGTCTTTTTGTTTTCATCTATCAGATATGAAGAGGTTGAACACATTCACCCTAAAAGAGAATTTCACAGCCCAAGTCTGTACTTCTCTAATGTCTATTTTTTCCTCATTAAACTTTGTTTATTCTCTTTTCTGTTATTTTCTTTCTTTCTTCCTTCCTTCCTTCCTTCCTTCCTTCCTTCCTTCCTTCCTTCCTTCCTTCCTTCCTTCCTTTCTTTCTTTCTTTCCTTCTTTCCTTCTTTCTATTTAGGACATTGTCTCACTGAGTAGATCGGACTTTTAGTGTTCCTCCTGTTTACAGTCTCCCTAGTGCCAGGATTATAGCCAGCTGCTACCATACCTAGCTTCAATTGCTGTTTCAAGCTTGCCCCAGTGGTGATCCCAGCTAAACTTTGTTATAATGGGTCTCAAAATTATGTGACAGATTTTTGCTCAAGTTGTTTCCATTAAAAAGTATTGATTTTAAAAACCAATAACTTAAAAACTGCCCCACAAAAAACTGGTCCACAAAATATTCTCCTTTCCTTCTGAAGATTTTACAATGTATTGTTATCATTAATCAGTCTTTCACTATTAAACTTAAATGGCCAACTGGGAGAAACAGTTCTGAGACCAGTCTTCCACCACTGAGTAAGACTAGGGTGGCAGGTGGCAGGGACAATATTCATTTATCCTTCTGAGCTTTCTGGGCAGACTTGGTGACTTTGCCAGATCCCACAGCCTTCTTGTCCACAGCTTTGATGACACCCACAGCCACTATCTCTCTCATATCATGAACAGCAAAATGACCCAGAGGTGGGTAGTCAGAGAAGCTCTCGACACACATGGGTTTGCCTGGAACCATGTCAACAATGGCAGCATCACCAGATTTCAAAAACTTGGGCCCATCTTCCAGCTTCTTACCAGACTGGTGATAAATCTTTTCTTTCAGTTCAGCAAACTTGCAAGCAGTGTGAGCTGTGTGACAATCCAGGACAGGGGCATAGACAGCACTGATCTGGCTGCGATGGTTCAGGATAATCACCTGAGCACTGACACCAGCTGCTTCCATTGGTGGGTCGTTTTTGCTGTCACCAGCAGCATTGCCACATTGGACATCTTTAACAGACACGTTCTTGACATTGAAGCCCACGTTGTCCCCAGGAAGAACTTCACTCAGAGCTTCATGGTGCATTTCAATAGCCTTGACTTCAGCTGTGATATTGGCTGGAGCAAAGGTGACCACCATGCCGGGTTTGAGAACACCGGTCTCCACTCGGCCCACAGGGACAGTGCCAATACCACTGATTTTGTAGACATCCTGGAGGGGCAGCCTCAAAGGCTTGTCAGTGGGGCGAGTGGGTGGGAGGATGCAATCCAGAACTTCAAGCAGTATGGATCTTCTGGCCTTGCCATCTTTACAAGTGACCTTCTATCCTTTGAACCAAGGCATGTTAGCACTTGGCTCTAGCATGCTGTCACCATTCCAACCAGAAATTAGCACAAAAGCTATAGTGTCAGCTGATTTTCTTTAATGTAGGTGCTGACTCCCTTAACAATTTCCTCGTATCTCCTCTGGCTGTAGGGTGGCACTGTGGAGTCCATCTTGTTAACAGCAACAATTAATTCTTTCACACCCAGTGTGTAAATCCGAGGGGCATGCTCATGGGTCTGCCCGTTCTTGGAGATACCAGCTTCAAAGTCAGCAATGCCAGCAGCAACAATCAGAACAGCACAGTCAGCCTGAGATGTGCCTGTCATCATGTTTTTGATGAAGATTCTGTGTCTAGGGACATCAATGATGGTCACATAATACTTGCTGGGCTCAAATTTCCACAGGGAGATGTCGATGGTGATACCACGCTCACTCTTGGCTTTCAGCTTGTCCAAGACCCAGACAAATTGAAGGAGCCCTTCCCCATCTCAGCAGCCTCCCTCTCAAATTTTTCATTGGTTCTTTTGTTGATGCCTCCACATTGTAGACCAGATAGGTGGTGGTGTTGGACTTGTTGGATCCATATGTCCAATGACAACGATATTAATGTAAATCTTTTCCTTTTTCATGTTGGCTTTGGTTTAGTGGTGGTTTTTGCCACACCTGTGCTCTTGTGAAAAAACTGCACCTCTCTAATTACTAACCAAAGCATAGAAGTGAATTACAGAAACACAAAAACAGTGAAATCCAAATAGAAGGCAAAGAAATGAATTACACAAAAGAAGTAAAATATGGCCATATAGTTGTCATGATAAATTACAATTTTATAAATGTGTATGCATGCATACCATCTTATTAATCAAAGATGAAGCACAATTTCAATGGTGGCAGAGCCTTGAAAAATTGTTGCTACTCTCAATGTATGAAATACCATCACTGACCTTTTTATATAATGTATATTAAGCATATATATTATATAAAATATTCAATTATATATATATTTGATGTTGTCAACATTGGAAAAAGTATTCTAGTTTCTCATGTTGAGTTTGCATTATCAAAAGTTAACAGCCATCTTGGTTGGTTCAGAAATGTTGTACTTAATTTTTTCCCAGTTTTACAGGAGTAACAAGGATATATACTATTAAATATATAAGATCTAATGTACATGGATTTGATTACACAAACTAGTAAAGTACTCACTAAATAATGAAACAAGCATAATAATTTTAGCAATATCCCTCAATTTTCTGTACAAGATTTTTAAGTATGTCTTTCATATTGCTCTGATTTGTTTTTATACCCAAAATTCCCTAATTATCAACATTTTAGGTTTGATTTGCCCTTCTATTGTTCAGTCAAAGACATAAAATAAAAAAACAGTGAGAAAAAAAGTGATGGAAATAATTTTAAAATGAATTTACCAGTTTAAAGAAAAAAATGCCACAATTCAATGTATGAAATGAGTGAAAGGGCAACATTTCTCAGAGGAAAATACATGTGAATGTGCACACACACACACAGAGGCAGGGATGACATAGGCAGACACAGGCAGAACTATATCATTAAGGAAGTTTGTTCACTTTCCAACAACAAATGAGTCATTCATCAGTCTCTGTGCCACATATGTTACAAGGCTTGCATACAAAATAATATTTATCTTTCAAGAACAACAAAAGCCTCTATGGTCTCACATTACCTCAGTTTTCCTCTAAGTTTCTAAACATGGTAAACCAGCTCTTACCTTCAGAATAGCTGATCTGAGGGAACTTGAATAAACAAGGGAAAACGACCAATTATTTTTCTACTTTGCCCAAATAACAGCTACAGTTGTTCCTCACGCCTAAAGCTCTTTCTCCTCTCCCTTTCACTAGAACAAGTAGCAGAGGAGTAACAGGGAGACATTGCTCAAACCCTTTTGTGGAGCTGGGCACTAGCCAAGGCGCTTCCTCAAACTTTAGAAGAAAGGTTCTAGAAAAATGAGGAAAATAATTACTCAATAATTACCTCAGGAAATCCAACAATATTATATTGGGAACTGGTTCTGTTTTACCTAGGGAGAGAGCTTGTTGGTAAGATAAACTTCTTTAACTGAGGCGTCTCCCATTGGAGTAGGAAGAGGCTTTCTGCCGAGACATGTTCTGTGGGCTATCGCACCCTGAAGCTTTTAAATCAAGAAATCTTGATTGTGTGTTATTAAAGGATATAAAAGATGAGTAAGCAAGGAGATCTATTAGCTTCATATTTATACATAAATGAAGTAAGAACATGTCAATACTGATCAATTGTGCCAAAAACCTACTCATATTTGCTATATTATTTATTATTCTTTTTGATATTTTTTCAACTTTTAAGACAAAAATAATCAATACAAGGAATTTTAATTTTCTGTAGAAAAAAAATTCCCTTTTTGATCCCATGACATAAATATCCTTCTAGTTTTTTTTCATAGGGATAAAATTGCCACAAGTATTCCATTTCTAAAGCCAAGGCACAAGTTTTTTATGTGGACTATTGTTAAATATTTACTGTGTGAGGTCAGGATACATAAAAGTCTGTTTAAAAGTACACAGAAATTTATATAGTAGGGTTAGAAATTTAAATAAATACTTCCAGCATAAAAAATATAGAAATTTAGATTTTGGAGTAATTCTTTTTTTAAATTTTATGTATTTGGTACAGGGTGTCACTATACAGCTCAGACTCATAGTGATCCTGTTTTTATCATCCCTAGTGCTGGGATTATAAGCATGTGCTTCCATACCCATACCCGGTGGCCAGCTCAGCACACACAGAAATGGGACTGACATAGTATGGTACTGGAGATGAAACCCTGGTCCTTGTGCTTGCCTAAGCACATGCTTAGTCTGCTGAGCTATCATCTTGCCAGCTCTTTTTTTAAAAAAAATCAATGTATAATTTTAATACCTTCTTTTTATTTATATGGGGGCCTTCCAGTTAGCTCAGTTGTTTAAGTGCCTACTTATGCAAATCCTGTCAGGTGCAGGATACTGTGGTTTGATCCCCAGATCCTCATGCCTTACCAGACCTGCTCAAGGCATCCTGAGCCAGCCAAAAAAATCCTTTTTATTTATTTATATTGCGTGCATGCGTGTGTGTGTGTGTGTGTGTGTGTGTGTGTGTGTGTGCATGCATGTGGTACTAGGGATGGAACTCAGGACCTTGCACTTACCAGGAAGGCACTTATGCTGCTGAGGTATTTCCCTGGCCTGATTTTAAAGTAACTCTGTTCATAACTTTCTATTTGACCTAAGGTAAATGTTTTTGCTTCATCTGGTTCTGTTTCCTTATTTTAAAAGTGAAGATAATATTTCCTTTTTCAGTAATGTGCTTAGTTTTCTGAAAGAAAAAATGATGTATTTAAAACTGCTTTTAAAGTGAAACAATATTTAAATGCTATATAGTCTCATTTAAAAATATGTTGCCTTTCTCTGATTTCCTACTCTCAAAGTTTTCACCAATAAAAATTGTACAGTGCTGTGCCTGGTGGCATGCACCTGTGGTCCTGGCACTTAGGAGGCAGAGGCAGGAGGGGCGTGGCAAGTTCAAGACAAGTCTGGGCTACAAAATGAACCCCAGGCTAGCCTGAACTGCATGGTGAGACCTTGTTTCAGAAAGAGAAAAAAAAATTAAAATAAAATAATAAATAAAAACCAAAACTATAGAGTGAGGCTGGCATTTAAAGTCTTCCTAAGAGAACTAAAATTAGAGACTGGCATTTAAACTTTCATAAGAAGCCAACAAGTACCCAAGCCAATGTTCAATCATTAGAAAAATGCAAATTAAGACTACAATGAAATATCACCTCACAGCTGCTAAAATTATTATTATCTAAATACAAGAGCTAGCAAGTGTTGGTGAGAGTTTGGAGCAAAAGGGAAACTGTTCATGGGAATGTAGATGGTGTAACCATTATGGAAAAGAACATAGAGGTTCCTCAAAAAATTAAATATAGAATTACCATGTGACCCAGCAATCTTACTTCTGACTGCATACCCACAGGAAATGAAATCAGTATCTTATTAAGATGTCTCTACTCCCACGTTTATTGCAGCATTGTTCACAGCTGTAGAAGTTATGGAAACTACCCAAGTATCCCTTGAAGGATAAATGAATAAAACACTGTGACCTGTGCAATGGAATATGATTGAGCCTTACAAAGAAAGAAATCCTGCTATTTGCAATAATATTATAAGTGAAATGAGGCAGCATGCTAAAGGAAATATGAAAGACACAGAAAGAAAAAAATAGAGCACAAACTTACAGAACAAATAAAAAAGTTAATATATATAGGAAAAGAAAGAACAGCGGTTTGAAGACGAAGGTCAAATGACAGCAAAGGTATATTGATAGAGGATGAACAAGTCAGTGTACAGCTCTACTACGAGGACTCTAACTAATATATCCTGTAAATTTACGAAAGTTGTATTTTACATTTTAGGTGCTATTATTACACAGACACAAATGGTAACCTGGCTTGACTATAGTAATCATCATCACAGTGCACATGTATAACAAAACGTCATGTTGCCATGTTGTACACCTTAAATGTATACAGCAAAAAATTTTCTGAAGTGAATTCCTGATCTCTGAACTACTAATTTCAGTACCACAAGTATCTACACATTTAGTGAGTCATATGATGGTCATGATCCACTTTTCCACAAAAAGAAGTCCCTTCTCACAAGGTTTTACTCTTACAGTGACTTCCTCTTTCCACATTGGAATTTTACTGCACCTGCCATGAAGATGGCAAAAAGCAAAATGTTCTGTAAGCATCTGATAGATCCACACTGAATTAAAGTGTGAGTTTAGTGTCACCTGCACACACTCTATCTAATTTGCAGTCTATTGAATTGGAGGTTGCTGTAACCACATACCATTGAATTCCTTACAGATACAACAAACTCATATTACATATTGCTTAAAATGTTGGCCAGAAGGCATCTCAATCATAGATGTAGTAATCCATCCTAGTTTTCATATGAGTGCAATAGTCATACGATCCTGGGAAAATAATCAGTTTAGTCTGTGATTCATGGTGAAATAATCCATTGCTTTCTAGTAAGAGATTCCTTGGAGTGGTGTCTATAGTTTAATCACAGACAACTTTTACAAGAACATTTGGCTGAACAAAATTCCCTTTGTAACTTTGGAAACTGAGTTTGCATCAGAATATTTGAATATCATAGACATTACTGAAGGCTGGCTAAATCCAGTGCAACCCTCTCATATCGTTTCCTAACTCTTTAATGATATTCAGAACTGAAGCTGAGAGTCTACTGATCTCAACTGTGGGTTTTTGTTCAGAGGAAGTTTACTTTCCTCCTTACAATTCATCACTTTTTACTCCCTGGGAATGGAAATGCTTATCACCACTAAGAGAACATTTTTAATGATCATAGCAATTCTTCAGATGCTTTATGTCCTCTGACTAAGCAACAGACTTAAAAATACAGGCAATGTTGACTAGATTCCCAGACTTTCCTCTAAATTATTGTGAAAGTTTTTGCAAACTATGTGCTGCATTGGTTGCCTCAGTTTTCTCATCCGTAAAATGGCAAAACATTACATGACATAAAACTAATCTCTTCAGAGGAAAATATTTACTAGTAGAAAGTGCTACTACATTATTAAATCAGAATGTACTTGGGGATATGAAATAATTAGGATGTTTTGTCTAACTATAAGAAAAATCTTTATTTAAAGGTGAAGAAAATTGGTCATGTAAAATTAACAGGAAAAGCAAGTGTTTTGATTGTTGTTGGTTGTGTGAAGGTAACAAATAACAGTCACGATTAGGCATCTACGTACAGGAAATGACTAACTTTGAAGACATGTTCAAGGGTACACAGCATTTCTACTATCTCACACTAGTAATTCTGGTGATACTCGGTGCCTACAAAATGAAGGCTCTGTCTTAGCATGTGATACACAATATTGGAAATAAAACAGAGAACAAAATTTCTTCTGGCTGTGCTTTGCACTTCTGTACAAATCCCCACACTTATATCTCATGTCAGAACCCCAATCTTCTGTGGACTCTGAAAAGAAAATGTTTCTCAGTGTTGTCTTGGCCATGCTTAATATGCCCCAGGTCTATTGCTTCACCATGTAACCATCCAAAGCAGCTGAATTACTACTCGGTGTGTTGTACACCATGGATTGTTTCCTCATATTTGGGAGGTTTTCTGCTATTATTTCTTCCCATATTCTTTTCATGTCATTTGTATTGACTCCTTCATTCTCGTTGATACCAATTATTCTCACATTGTTCATTCTGGCGTCATCCTGCAGGTGATGGATTATTTTTTCCTGCATTCTTGTTGTTTTTACGAGATCCTTTCTCACTTTTTCACT
>PVKA01050913.1:0-12472 GCA_004027165.1 Ctenomys sociabilis
TCCGCAAAAAAAAAAAAAAAAAAAAAAAAAAAGGAAAAAATCAAATTAAAATTTTTATTCCTGTATGGCACTGTATGTAATTATAGTCTCTCTTTCTCTCTAACCCTACATAATCTGTGCATTAATTCCATAAATCTGATAGTTAGCTCATGTTCTGGGAGCTGTGAGTCATTTGCCACGTGACTGTGGTCTTTTCTGGTCAGGGTGACATCTGCCTCTTGGGGCTGCACCCTGACCCAGAGTTCTGGGTGAGCACTGATGTCCAAGTGCTTTCTTGGTGGCCTAGGGAGGCTCCTGATCCCCTACAGAGATACCTGAGGGACCCTGAAGAATTTGTTTGGCTGATGAGTTTTTCTGCATGGTATCTCAGGGAGCAGAGAAAGAAATGTGTATTCTAATGGCAGCTTCCTCGTGCCATGCAGCACTACTCCAGGCCCTGGGGTTTGGAACTCAGGGATCACAAACTTCACAAATTGTTATAACATTTGGGTTTTTTTTTCATAATTTTATTGAAGAACAAATAGCAATGAGACAGTTTCAACTCAAATTAGTAGAACAGTTTCAATAATTAATACATTGCATACTGTTTTCTTAGTAGTTATTTGCTGTACAAGATGCAGACATGATATTCTATTTAGAAATACTATTAGAACAGATCCCTCTGTTCATTGAATTAAGAGAATGCAGCTGTATATCTTAACTATTTTGGATCTACAGCTACAAAATGGTCATTCAATTGTATCCCCTTTTTTTGTTTAGTTTTTTCATTTAAATATTACAGGTGTGTGAATTCAACAAAATATTCCAAAATAGTCTGGTAGTCCATAATAGTATTGGGTTTTCCATATGTCTGACAAGGTCAGAAGTTGTTGACTTGAGTCTTTTACAGCTCAGCATAATAATATGGCTTTACTTCTTATACTTTCTTTTTATACTTTTCTGTTGGATGATTAAGACCAATATAGTTCAAGATCTATGTAACAAGGATTTGCTTTTGTCTCTAATTAAGGTCAGTCAAATCCCCTCAGGATTTATCCCAAGACCCGGTACCAGGGTTTAGAGATCCTTTGTGTCAGCCATGTGTATGAGTTACACACATTGCTTGACCAATTTGCTCTCTGTAAAAGCCTGAGAGAATGTTTTCTCTCCATGTGAGTCTCCTTAGGCACACCCTACACCATCTATCACTTTCCTCTGTGGCCCCATAATCTCCTTGATCAGACAATTTGGGACGCAACTGAGTTGCATGATGTTACAGTACAGGTTCTCATATGTCCTGAGTCTTAATTGACCTTGAAAGATTAGGACCAAAATGTTGGCTGTCCTTGAGGTCCTCCTTATTCTCTAAGTTTTGGTCTGCAAACTTAGGTTGTTCACTCTGCAGAAGAGAAGCTTGTTCTTAATACTGCACAACCAGGGAGGATTGCTTCCTTTTAAATGTTCTTGAACAGTTTCACGACTAAAGGGCATATATCTTCCACACATTTCTTGTAGAATTCAGCTGTGAATCCATCAGGACCTGGACTTTTCCTTGTTGGTAGGCTTTTTATTCTCCTATTTCAGTGGCTGTTATTGGGCTATTGAGAGTGGTTATATCTTGTTGATGCGGTTTTGGCAATTTGTACCTTTCTAGGAATCTGTCCATTTTATCTGTGTCTTCTATTCTGTGAGAGTAAATATTCTCAAAGTAGCTATTAATAATCTTCTGAATTTCCACTGGGTCTGTGGTGATTATACCCTTTTCATTCCTTATTGCTTGTATTTGATTTTTTTCTTTCCTCTGTGTGATGAGGGGAGCTAGGGGCTTATCTATTTTATTTAATCTTTCAAAGAGCCAGCTTCTTGATTTGTTCGTTAATTCTTTGAACTATTTTCTTTGTCTCGAGTTCATTTCTTCTCTTATTTTTATGATTTATTCTTCTAGTTGGTGGAGGTGCAGTTTTAGGGTGTTGATTTGTTCCCATTCTGTTTTCCTAATGTGTGAGTGCACAGCTATGATTTTCCCTCTGAGAACTGCTTTCACCGCATCCCATAAATTCCAATAAGTTGTCCTTGAATTTTCACTGAATTGTACTTAATTTTTAATGTATTGTTTAATTTGATCTGTGACACACTGATTACTGAGCAGTGTGTTGTTTAATGTCCATGTATTTAGGGGGGTTTTCTGGGTTTTTTTTTTTTTGTCATTTATTTCCAGTTTCATTGGACCTTGGTCAGATAATATGTGTGGGATAATTACTGTTTTCTTGCATATATATTTTTTTAATTTTCTATTTTTGTTTTATTGAAGTACAAATATCAATGAGATAGTTTTAAGATACCTTGACAAGATGGATTTGATAAGTTAATACACTGCAAACTGTTTTCATAATGTTTTGGTATCATACAAGGTGCATACTTACAGACATTATTATAAAGTATGTCTCTTATCAGTAAATAGAGTGTAGCTCTTTGCATATCTTATTTTTTATTGCTGAATTACATCAAAGATTCAATAATACTTTCTACCTTGTTATTTTCCTAGTGGTTGTCCATAGTACTAGAAGCTGACATAATATCCGGTCCAACCACCATTAGTGCGAATCTTGCCTCTCATAGAATTATGTAGAAGCACAGCGTTATCTATCCCAACTGTACTGTCCATACACACACATCATGATTCTTCCTTTCTATACCCCTTCCTTGTCTACACTGTCAAAGATGGGCAGGCCATTATTTTTCAACCAAGTTAATTGCTTGAAGTCGACAACACAATCCAACACAGTCCAGCATTCCACAACAATAGTGAGTTATCCGAAGAAGTTGTTGACCATAGCCATTTACAGCTCAACTTAATATTATGGGCCTGTGATTTATACTTCATTTTTATACTTTTCTGCTGGATGGTTAAGACCTAGATAGAGCATGACTTATATACCAACACATGTAATTTATGTTTCTTATGAGGTCAGTGAAGTCGCCTCAGGGTTTTTCTTCCAATCCTGTACATTATTCTGTAGATCCTTTGTCTGTGTCATCCATGTGGATGAGTCACGGCCAATGCTTGACCAGTTTGCTCTCTGTGAGAGCCTGAGACAAAGTTTTCTCTCGATGTGACTCTGCCCAAGCACACTATCGAACTATGATCTCTTTACTCAGTGGCTCCATAATCTCCTTGTTCAGAAAATTTGAAGCTCAACTGAGTTTCATGATGTTGCAGTACAGGTTCTCCTATGTCCTCAATCTTTGCTGACCTTGAAAGGGTAGGGCCAAAATGTTGACTGGCTTTGTGGCTCTTCTATTTCTCCAACTTTGATCTGTGAACTTAGGTTGTTAACCATCCAGAAGAAAAGTTGATTAGTATCCTGCAGCATATGCCATTCACTTTGCCTTATCTGACTCAATTGATTTTAGTTGTTATTGTATGTTTCCATTTGTATTTCTGCTTTTTGCTTCTTATACTAGGGAGACTATATGATATTTACACATGTGTGTCTGGTTTATTTCACTTACGAGTATATGTTCAAGTAGGTACACAAATATCACTATGATACAATGTTTTCAGTTCCTTTGGGAAAATTCCCAGCAGGGGGATAGCCAGCTTGAATGGGATTTCTAGTTCTACTCTTATGAGGAGTCTCCACACTGACCTCCACAATGGTTGTACCAGTCTACATTCCCACCAGCAGTGGAGAAGTGTTTCCTTTTCCCCACAACCTCTCCAACATTTGTTGTTGGTTGATTTCCTTATGATAGCCATTCTTTCTGGACTGAGATGGTATCTCAGTGTTGTTTTTATTTGCATTTCACAGATGACTAGTGATATGGATCATTTTTTCATATATTTATTTGCTTCCTTAATTTTGTTCTCTGAGAAGTGTGTATTCATCTCAGATGCCCATTTCTGAATCGGGTCTTTAAATTTGAGGGCCTTGTTATATCTTAGTTTTTTATATATTCTAGACAGTAGACCTCTGTCTGATTGCTTATTAGGTAGGATTTTTTCAAAATTTGCGAGTTGTCTTTCCACTCTGTTGACAATTTCTTTTGACACACAGAAGCTCTTTAAGAAGAGTTGATCCCAGTTGTTGATTCTTTCAAGTGTTTCTCATGTGAATATATGTTTGTTCATGAACTCTTTACCTACCCCTATGTCTTCAAGAGTTCTTCCTACTTTCTCTTCCAGGAGAATCTATTTTGACTTTATCTTAGTGCATGGTGATAGAGCTGGGTCAAGTTTTAGTTTTCGGCACACAGAGAGCCATGTTTTCCAGTACCATATGTTAACGAGGTTATCTTTCTTCCAGTATGCTTGTTTGGCCTTTTGTCGAAGATTAGATGGCTGAGTGTGATTGTAGATGCCTCTGAATCTTCTAATCTATTCCACTGATCCTCAGGTCTATTTTGTGGCTAATACCATGTTGATTTTATCACAGTGGTTTTGTAGTATAATTTCAAGTCAGGAATTGTGATGCCTCCTGCCTTGTCTTTATTGGCCAAAATTGCCTTTGTTATTCTAAGTCATTTGTGGTTCAAAATAAATTTTAGGAATGATTTCTCTATGTCTGGGAGGTATGTAGGTGGCAGTTTGATAGGGATTGCATTAAATCTGTACAGCAATGTTGGGAGTATGGCCATCTGCACGATGTTGGTTCTTCCTATCCAGGAGCATGGAATATCTTTCCATTTTCTCAAATCGTCTACAATCTCTTTTCTTAGGGTGTTGTAATTTTCCATGAAAAGATCTTTGACTTCCTTGGTTAAGTGAATCACAAGATATTTCATTTTCCACGATGCTATTGTAAAAGGTATTGTTTCCATTGTTTCCCTTTCAGTGTGCTTGTTATCTGTGTAGAGGAATGATATTGAATTTTGACAGTTGATTCTGTATCCTGCTATGCTACTGAATTTCCGTATCAGTTCTAGTAGTTTCTTGGTGGAATTTTTGGGGTCTTCCAAGTAAATAGTGATAATTCAAATTCTTCTTTACCTATTCTTATTCCCTTTATTTCTCCCTCTTTTCTAATGGCTGTTGATAAGGATTCCAAGACTATATTGTATAAGAGGGATGATAGAAGACATCCGTATCTTGTACCTGATTTAAAAGAAAAGATTTCAGTTTTTCCCCATTTCGGATTATATGGGCTTTGGGGTTGTCACAGATGGCTTTTGTTAATTTAAGATAGAGTCCATCTATTCCAATTTTCTGTAGGACCTTGAACATGAATGAGTGTTGGACTTTGTCAAAGGCTTTCTCTGCATCAATTGAGATGATCATGTGGTTTTTAGATTTCAGTCTATTAATATAGTGTATTGCATTTATAGATTTAGGAATATTGAACCATCCTTTCATCCCTGGGATGAATCCTACCTTGTCATGATGTATGATCTTCTTGATGATTTGCTGTATTCTATTTGCCAGGATTTTGTTGAGTATTTTTGTATCTATGTTCATGAGGGAGATTGGCCTGTAGTTCTCCTTTTTGGTTGTGTCTTTCCCTGGTTTTGGAATCAGTATTATATTTGCCTTGAGAAATGATTTTGGAAGGACTTTTTCCTTTTCAACTTCATTGAAGAGTTCTTGGAGTGTGGGGATTATATCTTCTATAAATTTCTTGTAGAATTCAGCTGTGAATCCATCAGGACCTGGACTTTTCTTTGTCGGTAAGCTTTTCATTTTGTTTCATATTTCATTGGTTGTTATTGGCTTATTGAGAGTTGTTACATCTTCTTGATTCAGTTTTGGTAATTTGTACCTTTCGAGGAATCTGTCCATTTCTTCTGTGTCTTCTATTCTGTGAGCATAAAGATTCTCAAAGTAACACTTGATAATCTTCTGAATTTCCGCTGGGTCTGTGTTGATTTCACCCTTTGCATTCCTTATCACTTGTACTTGAGTTTTCTTTTGCCTCTTTTTGATGAGGTTGGCAAGACGCTTATCATCTTTATTTAGTTTTTCAAAGAACCAACTTTTTGATTTATGGATTCTTTGAACTGTTTTCTTCATCTCAATTGAATTAATTTCTGCTCTAATCTTTATGATTTCTTCCCATCTTTGCGCTCTGGATTTTGTTTGCTCTTCTTTTTCTAGATGTTGGAGGTGCAACATTAGGGTGCTAATTTGTTCCCTTTCTGTTTTCCTAATATGTGAGTTCATAGCTATGATTTTCCCTCTAAGAACTGCTTTCATCGCATCCCATAAATTCTGGTAAGTTGTACTTGAATTTTCATTGAATTGTCAATATTGTTGAATTTCTTCTGCAATCCATTGATTGCTGAGTAGGGAGTTGTTTGGTTTCCATGAATTTAGTGGGTTTTTCTTGTTACTTTTGTCATTAATTCCCAGTTTCATTGCATTGTGGTCAGATGGTATGCATGGAATAATTTCTATTTTCTTGCATATACTTAGGCATGACCTCTGGACTTGTATGTTGTCTATTTTGGAAAATAACTCATGTGCAGCTGAAAAAAATGTATATTCAGCTGTGGTTGGGTGGAATACTCTGTATATGTCCACCAGGTCCATTTGTTCCAAGCTCTGGTCCAGTTGTGCTACTTCCTTGCTAATTTTTTGTCTGGTTAACGTATCTTTTTGAGATAAGAGTGTATTAAGTTCTCCTGTTAAGATTGTGTTCTTAGACATTAAGTTTTTCATGTCCCTTAAGATTTGTCTTACATAGATGGGTGCTCCTGTGTTTGGTGCATAAATATTTATGAGTGTTACTTCTTTCTCTTGAATTTTTCCCCTGACTAATATATAGTGGACTTTTTTGTGTCATTTGATCATTCTTGGTTTGAAGTTGAGACTGTCTGAGAACAGAATTGCTACTCCTGCTTTTTTCTGAGGTGCTGAGGCATGTAGTATATTTTTTTCCTCCTTTGACTTTGAACATATGGATCTCCTTTTTGAGTTAAGTGCTTTTCTTGTATACAGTATATTGTTTGATGTTTTTTTTCTAATCCACTGTGCCAGTCTATTTCTCTTAATTGGAGAATTGAGTCCGTTTACATTGATGGTTATAATTGAAATGTGCTGACTTAAGTTTGCATTGATATTTGCCTGGTGTTGTTTACTCCTTTGTAACCTGTGTTTAATTGTCTGTCCTGTTTAGTGGGTTCCTTCCATTCTCTTTCATGGAGTTCTGGTCATTGTGGTCTCTCTCTAAAACATCTTTCAACAGCCTGTGAAGGAATGACTTTGTCATGATGAAATTCTTTAGTTGTTCTTTGTCGTGGAAGTATTTCACTTCTCCATCAAACTTGAGAGAGAGTTTTGCAGGCTATAATAATCTGGGCTGGAATTTGTTTTCATGTAGGACTTGAAGAACTCTGCTCCATGCTCTCCTTGCCTTCATTGTTTGTGTAGAGAAGTCGGCTGTAATTCTTATGGGTTTTCCTTTGAATGTGAGCTCCTTCTCTCTAGCAGCTTTCAGTATATTATTTTTTGTGTTGGATTTCTGGGATCCTAACTATTATATATCTTGGTGTGTTTCTACTTGGATTGAGGTTATTTGGTGTTCTGTATACTTCGGTGACCTGAATGTTGGATTGTTTCGTCATATTTGGGAAGCTTTCTGCAATTATTTCTCCCCAAATTCTTTTTGGGGATCCTTACTCACCATTTCACTAGCTGCTCTGGCATCTTCAAGATCTGAAACTCTTTCTTCGCTTTCACTCAAATGGTTTCATAGACTGATGATTGATATTTTCAGTTCTTTTATATCTTTTTGTGTTTCATGTGTTTTATTTCTTTTCTGTATTGCTTATTCAAGGAGTCCATCATATTCCTCATATCCTCAGTTTTTTTTATCCATGTCTTCTTTAGATGTAGTTATTAATTCTTTTCTGCAGTGTTTCTTCCAAGTTGCAGTTCCTCTCTATATTTCTGGACTTGTTTCTGTATTTTAGATGCTATGATTTCAAAGAATTTTTTTTCAAAGAATTCTTTTTTGATTTCAGAACTTATTTCTGGTTTGAGTTCCTCATGATCTTTCTGCTATTGTTTCTTTGCTTCAGATGCTGTTAATTCATATATTTCAGCTGGAATAGTGCTCTCTGCACTTGTTCTGGGTGAGTATAGTTTTCCCACCTAATGTTTCTGGAATTTATTGTTTATTTCAGGTACTATGTATTCAGGTATTTCTTTTTTAATTTGGGGAATTACTTCTCGTTTTATTTCCTCTATAGCTTTCTTCTGTTGTTCCTTTGCTGCTATATTTGTTAATTCATTCATTGCAGCTGAGCTAGTAACCTCTGCCCTTACTGGTGGACTCGAGATCTGGGATTGCGTTTTTCCCGTTCTCTTTGTCATTTTGTATAGCACTGACCTTTGACCTTTGGTGTAGAGCTTTGGTGCAGCTATACCTTCGCTTGTTTTGAGATTCGGGTGCCAGTCTATTAAGTTTGAGATTTTCCAGGTATGCCTATCCTGGATCTACCTGTTGTTTTCAGTTCCTTTTTTGCTGCAGCTCCTTTGGTTCCCCTCTGTTGGTTCCCTGTTCAGGCGATCATGAACCAAACTGGGATGCAGAGCAAGTAATGAAAATTCCCACTGTCTTGGCTGGCTTTGGGGCGAGCATCCGGAAAATTGCTGGGGTCAGCCCTTCTGTGTCAGGTAGGTCGCTCTCTAGGTGGGCCGGCCTGGGCTTTGGTGGGTCTTCTGGTCTCACAAAAGGATAGTGGATGATCTTATTCACCGAGTAGGTTGTACTGGGTCAGCCAGCCTGTGCTGGGCCTGGGTCTACAGGCTGTAACCCAGGAAGGCTGGGAAAGGTCCCTCTGGTGCAGCAGGCCTGGAGCCCTCACTCACAGGCCAGTCTGCACTGGGTTTCGGGCTGTAGCATGGGATTGGGAATTGCTGAGAAATGTCCCTCCAGAGTGGCAGGCTTGCAGTTCTCACTGCAGGCCAACCTGCACTGTGTCTGGGGCTGTGGGGTGGGACCGGCGATCACTTGGAAATGTTTCTCTGGCTCTCACCAGGCCACTTGGGTTGGGGGGGGCAGGAAATCCCTGGGAAATGTCTCTCTGGCACGGCGGGCCTGGATTTCCTCACTCACTGAACTTTGATGCCCAGGGAATCAGGGAAATTCCCACTCGCTCAGTGGGATTTTGGGCAGGAGGTCCGGGGATGTGCTGGTGAGTGGGTTCTGAGGTTTGAGGCCGGACACTGGCTTTGAGGGTTTGGGGGCAGGGATCCGGGTAGCGCATGTGGCAAGAAGCCAATGGCTCTCCCTCAGACTCACCACACACTCACTGATCTGGGAAGCCTGGTGAGTCCTGCAACTTCCCACTCACTGGGAGAGCTTGGGGTAGGATCCAGGAGGACGCTGGAGTCAGCCGCTGTCTCAGGCCAGTCTCTGGCTGAGTGGCATGGGCAGGATCGAGTATGCTGCTGGAATGGGCCGCGCTGTCTTGGGAGGTCTCTGGGGTTGGGCGGGCGTGGACGGGATCAAGTAGGCTGCTGGAGTCAGCCGCGCTGTCTCTGGCTGGTCTCTCTTGAATACTGCTGCTTCTTTTCTAATTTTATGTCTGGTTAACCTATCTTTTTGGCATAAGGGAGTGTTAAGATCTGTTAAGATTGTGCTCTTGGATATTAAATGTTTTATGTCCATTAAGATTTGTTTTATATAGTTGGGTGCTCTTGTGCTTGGTGTATACATATTTATGAATGTTATCTCTTCCTCTTGAATTTTTCCCCTAACCAGTATATAGTGACCTTCTTTATTTCATTTGGTCATTCTTGGTTTGAAGTTGAGACTGTGTGAGAACAGGATTGCTACTCCTGCTTTTTCTGATGTGGTTGGGTGTGTAGTATTATTTTCCATCCTTTGATTTTTTTTCTTTCCTTTTACTGTCTTTCTAGGCAGACTGAGAACTCACTGATTCTCCTGCCTCTCTCAAGTGCTGGGATCACAGGTGTATATTACCTTGCTTGTTTAGCTAAGTCTTTCACCTTTGTGGTTTTTTTTTTGTTGTTGTTGTTTTTTTTTTTTGCAGAACTGGGGATTGAACTCAGGCCTTTGTTCATCCTTTGATTTTTAGCCTATGAATTTCTTTATGAGTTACATGTGCTTCTTGTATACAGCATATAGTTCGATTTTTTTCCTAATCCAGTGTGCCAGTCTATTTTTCTTAATTGGTGAATTGAATCCATTTACATTGATGGTTACAATTGACATGTATTGACTTAAGCTTGACTGTTATTTACCTGGTGTTGTTTACTCTTATTTCTCTTGTATTTATTTGTTTGCCTTATTTAGTTGATTGCTTTTGTTCTCATTCATGGAGTTCTGACCATTTGGTGCCTTTCTAGAACATGTTTCAATACTGTGTGTAGGGATGGCTTTGTCATCATGAAATTCTTTAGTTGTTCTTTGTCATGGAAGTATTTCATTTTTCCATCAAACTTGAAAGAGAGTTTTGCAGGGTATAGTAGTGTGGACTGGAATTTGTTTTGTAGAAGACTTGCTCTTAACTTCTTGGTTTATGAAGAGAAGTTGGCCAGAATTCTGGTGGGTTTTCCTTTGAATGTGATCTGCTTCTTTTCTCAAGCAGCTTTCAATATTTTATTCTTGTACTGGATTTCTGCGATCTTGACTGTTATATGTTTTGGTGTGTGTTTAATTAGGTTGAGGTTATTTGGCATTCAGTCTGCTTCAGTTACCTAGATGTCAGATTGTTTCCTCATATTTGGGAAGTTTTCTGCTATTACTTCTCTCCAGCTCTGCAGAGGCATGAGCCATGACACCTGGATTTAGTTGCTGGCTCAGTGTGCTCTGGAGGTAATGCCATTGCACCATGAAGGACCAGGGATCAAACACTGTAGTGTGGCATTATGGACGGTGGTGCAGGTCTGTTGAGAGGTTTGGCCTCTTGGGAGGTCCTCAGGTCCTTGGATGAGCTGCCCTAAGCAGGGAAAATGGTAGCTTTCATGGGATCCCTGACTTTTCATCAAAGTAATGATGAGTAGTGAGCTCAATGCCAGAGTCACTCTAGCTTTCTGATACAAAAGTCCCACCCACATGTGGACTCCCACTAGAGTGAGACAATCCACCTGGAGATGGGTGCACACAGATGCTGTGTTCTTGGCACCCCAGAACTGTGAGCGAAGTGAGCCTCCTTTTGTAAAATGTCACCCAGCTTTAAGTATTTTGTTGTAATCATGAAGAATGGGCTAACATGTTAAGGTAACCTTTATATCTCTATAGATTCACCTATTCTGGACATTTCATACTGATGGACTTGTACACTATGTGGCTTTTTGTGATGAGATTATTTGGCTTAGCAAATTATTGTCATACTTTGTCTACATTGTTTTGTTTTTCTATACTTCATTTTCTTTTTATAAAAATCCAAAAGTTGTTACTTGTTCTTGTTTAAATTTTTTATTATAGTAATCAAATATATATAATAAAATTTCCCACTTTAATCATTTTAAAATGTATATTCCAATGGTATTAATTATACCATATAGTTAAAAACTATCACCACTATCCATTCAAAATCTTTCTCAGGGCCCTAAACAAAAAGTGTAACCCTTAATTCCAATTACTCTCCAGTAACATCTAATCTCTTTTTCCTCTCTGTTCATGTATTGTTTATTTAGGTATGAATCTGGTCACTTTAAATATTTCATGTAAATTGGATACCATAATATGAAGCTTTTTCTTCTAGGCTTATTTCACTTGTGAGAATGTGGCCAGATTTATTGAGTAGTATTTCACTGGGTAGGTATCCCACCTCCCACCTTTGGTTTACCTCTTCATCCATTGAGGGGCACTGAGGTTGTGTCTATCTTTTGGTTATTGTGACTAATACCATGATGCCCTGACCTACAATGTGCATTCACATTCCTAGTTTCAGTTCTCTAGGGTATATACCTTGAGCAGAATTGCTAACACACATGGTAATTCTATTTGGAGACTTCTGGGCTGTATTCTAAAATGCACCCATTTAAAGTTCCATCAGTAACTTAAAGCAGAGTTCTGTGTTTGCACAGCTTCAGCAATACTTGCCCGCCTTTGATTGCAGCCATCCTGGTGAATGTGCAGTGATGTCTCCTTGTGGTTTTGATTTGTAGTTCCATGATGGCTAAAGTCACTTGCATATGTGTGTTGCTATTTCTTAAAGGAAACATGCATACTATTAAAGGAAATGCAAGTTGATTTCTTTGTGAATGATTTGATATTTCATACTTTAGCCAAAAATCCCATGTGTAGGTTCTGTACCTTAGAAGGTAATTACCAAAACATGAAATGATGCATGGTCTAAGTTAGTGAAGACATTTTATTTTTTATTTTATTTTATTTTTTTGCTTTTTAATCTTCATTTTTATTTTTTTTTCCATTTATTTTTATTTTATTGAAATACAAATGTCAATCAGACAGTTTCAAAACACCATAACCATACAGAGTCGATGAAATAATACATTGCAAACTGTTTTCATAACGTTTTGGTATTGTACAAGGTGCATACATGATATTATATTTACAGG
>PVKA01050914.1:0-12471 GCA_004027165.1 Ctenomys sociabilis
AGAAGGAGCTCACATTCAAAGGAAAACCCATCAGAATTACAGCCGACTTCTCTACACAAACAATGAAGGCAAGGAGAGCATGGAGCAGAGTTCTTCAAGTCCTACATGAAAACAAATACCAGCCCAGACTACTATATCCTGCAAAACTCTCTTTCAAGTTTGATGGAGAAGTGAAATACTTCCACAACAAAGAACAACTAAAGAATGTCATGATGACAGAGCCATCCCTTCACAGGCTGCTGAAAGAGGTTCTAGAGAGAGACCACAATGACCAGAACTCCATGCAAGAGAGTGGAAGGAGCCCACTAAACAGGACAGTCAATTAAATACAGGTTACAAAGGAGTAAACAATACCAGCTAAATGTCATGACAAACACTTCCCTGGCAAGTGCAAGGGCTTGAGTTCAGTCCCCAGTTCTTCCAAAAAAATAAAAAAGAATACATCGCTATAAACATTATTGAAAAGGGGATGTCTTAGTTACTCTTCTCTTGTTGCTGGGACAAATATCCAACACTTAAAATTCCCTAATGCATAGTTACTGTAGGTTTCACAGTGTAAGACAGCCTGATTTATATAGCAAAACCTCGGAGACTTAATTGCAGGCAGCATCAATTGCAGACACCACTGCCCAAGCTATAGGGTCTGGAGGAGAGGCTCGGGCATCTCCATGTCCAGGATACCTGCTGCAAACCTTGGAGAGACTGTTGCCTCGGGGTGGGATGGGGGAGAAGCAGCATGTGCTGTCAGTTAAACAGTTAGTGCCACTCTGGCCCTGCCCCTCGAGCTCTACCCTGATCCCCTGGCCCCACCCCTCAAGCCACTCATTGCTCCTCCAGCTACATCTGCCCCCTGACCATGTGTGGCTTTTGGGGGGGGTGGTGGAGCTACACACAAACCATAACAGGTGGCAAAGTTTTTCTGAAAGGGGCATAGAGTAAATATTTTAGCCTTTAAGTGCTGGGCACTCTTTCTGGCCACTAGTCAATCCCGCTCTTGTAATAAGAAAGCTGCCATGCATGATTTGTCAATGAATGATTATGGCTGTGATCAATAAACTCTCTTTGAAGGCAGTGAAATTCAACACTCACATACTCTTCATGTGTCACAAAATGCTGATTTTCTTTTGATTTATGTTTGTATCATTAAAATTTTAAAACCACTCTGAGCTTAGATATTGTACAAACAGAGATTGAGGGTTAGATTTTCCTTATGGGATGTAACTTTAGTCAAATCCTGGAAAAGAGAATTTTGGGCAGGGAGTATAGCATGTGCAAAGGCTTTGTGGCAGGGGAAACAAGACCATATGGCTCAAGAGCTAAGGAGGACAGTGACTGAAGTGAGAAGGCAAGCACAGCATCTCACTGGGCAGCTGACAGGATGGAGCCTGAATGCAACAGGAAACCACTAGTATGTTGTCACACCTGGCTGTGCATTGGAATTATGTGGAAAATATAAAAAGTGCCCTGATTCATGGGTCTGCCTCAGAATCTCTGAGGAGTCACCTTTGGGTTTAGGCAGTGGGATTATATACCTTCATCCATTCTAGTGTGTTCAGTCTGATGTTGGCTTATAGACCTACATCTGGGAAACAGTGAGTGATCGGTTCAGGGATAGAGAAAAACTGCCCCAGGAAAGTCAAGAGATCTTCCAGCTGGGTGCACAGCAAGTCATCACAAATGTAGATACAAGTGCCATATTGAACTAACTAAGGACAATAAGCACCTTAAAGGAAGTGGGTAGACTCATGCCAAAATCATTCCCTAACTCTGTCTAGACCTCAGTGAAATGCAAACTTTTCAGGTTCCTGTGAAGGACTTTTCTCAACCTGCTTCTGAGGAAATTCACTTTTCATTCAAAGTGGTTTCTTTAATGCTGAAATGTGCCATTACTGCTTTCTCCACCAATCCCTTCCAAAAATCAGATGATTTGGTTAGCAGTTGATTCACTTTATACAGGACTGCTGAGTATCTACTCCATTCTAGGTATTGGTACAAAGAGCAGAAGTACTTATGTTCTCAGAAACAAATGGCTTATCCATCACCTTTTCAGCCAGTTAGGGGAAATGAACACTGAACCACACCTGTAAAAATAAAATTTATAACTAATCTGATGAGAATTCTCTGTTACTTAAATGACAATAGAAATTGTTTTGTCTCTCTTACGTAACTTATAGAATTATGATTTAAATTAGGCTATGCATGTAATGTCCAGTACAACTTGAATAAAGAAAGTATGTGATAGATAATTATGTGGCTGAATTAGTCAGAGGTGTAATTTGGGAAGTTTTATTTCATAGAAAATTTGGGTAAAAGTTTGCTCCAAAAACAGATAAGAAGTTCGTATAAGACAATAAGAACTGAAAACTAGGAGAGGGTAGATGAGTGCCTTACAGAGAACATTCATGTAAGAGGCACTCCAAAGGCTTTTAAAGAACACGTGCTGGATTTGGGAGCTACCTCAGCAGTCAGGGACCTAAGTTTGATCCCTAGTTCCACATGCTGTGCAGGCCCCAATACCCTGGGCATGCCATGCCAACCCCAAAACTGGGTGTGGTGTTGCATGCCTATAATCCCAGTGTTGAGGAGGCTGATATAGGAGGCTTACTATAAATGTGATCTATATAGCAAGATGCTAATCAAAAATATTTTTTTAAATTAAGTGTTGACTTTAAATTGGCAAACTAATTTTTTCATATAAGAATTTCATATAGATAGGTAGGTAGATCAATATCCCAGGGAATAGCCAACAATATGTCACAAAAGTAGAACATGGAGTCTGGCTAGTTTCAGGTAGTTGCTGCCTGACTTTGCTCATCATCCTAAACTTACTGTAACATAACACAATGAACAATATTAAAGTGCAAAAGCCTGTAGTTGAGCATAAATTCGTGGAGCCTTCCACAGGACTGTATCATGAACAAATGTTTCATGAGAAACATTTAGGAACAAATCTCCTTAAACTTGTTTGTGATTGCACTGCAGGGGAGCTTAAAGCCATAACAATTTAGTTCATGGCTGTAGGAGATACAAGCTGAGGTAATAGGAGAAAGTTCTAGGTCTGGATTTGGAGAGCAAGATAAGCTCTCTCTATTTTTGTAACTGCGCATGCAAAATTAAAGTGAAATAGTACTACTAATAAGCAGGGCAACAGATTCTAACTAGAGCAATGATGCTCACAGTGCTTTGATGTTGTTTTGCCTCCTAGGCAGGATTTCCATTATTATGGAGATGAATTGCCTCTAATTATTGCAATAACATAATTGTTCCCCAGGGCAGAATTCCTAATAACAGCTATATAGCTCTGCAGCAACTGTACAAGATATCTGGAGGGCAGGTTTCTCATTAAGAGCACACATATAGACATTCTGCCTCCAGAAGAGAAACAAAACGCCTGAAGTAATAAACTTTCCTTTCCACACTAGGATTCGATCAGCCTTCTGGGCAAATACCTGCCATCACATTTGCTCTGCCTCTCAACCTGCCAACATCTTCAGACCTGGGCTTCACACCTTTATCCAACATAGAGTTTTACAGCCCTGTGCTGGGATTTCCTCCCGTGTCTTACAAGAATTTTAACTCTTTTAAAGGCCTTTGGGAAGAAAGGCAAATTAAGACCATGATATAATTTTGCCTTGGAGGCAGATGTCAGTGTTTCTAGACAAGACATATGAACATGAGTTTTATTCGTATTTGGGTTGAATGCTTTTGCAGAATGCTTGACTTGATTTAATTATACTATGGGGGCCAGGCAGACCTAGATATGTTTCAATCTGGGAAGATATGGCTAAGACCATGAACACTTCTACAGTTTCATTGTGTCTTCAAAACAGGTCTATAGTGGCCTATAGGTGTTCTGCTTAGGATAATATTAAGTGTCTTAAATCAGGAGTCGCCCGTGAATGACATTTGGTTAGAAGCAGCAAAAACTTGCTCCTTCTAGCACCTTTTTATTCCCTTGGCTTCTGTTGGTTTCATTCTTCTTGTTGTTATCTCACTTTTTTAAAGCCTTAGATCAAGCCTTCCTGCAGTTTCAACATTTTCACTCATTCAGTGTGAATGTTCTCCAGGGTTCACAACTTTGATCCATAGAAATTTTCATTAATTAAGACTGTCTGCATGAACTTATCCACTCCATAGATTCTTATGGATGATGAAGTCTAGTTCTGTGTCTCTACCCACAACTCAGAATGTTTCTAATTCTCTACTAGACACAAGTTCATTGAATACTTATCTATACCACCAGTGCTCTAGATTGAAGTATTACAGAAATGTTAAGTCCCCATTCTACTCCACCCAGGACCCAGCCAGGCCCAGTATGTGTGTGAGACCTCCTGTATGCCTACTGGATTCTAATCTAGCTAGTGCCCAAGCCCAGGGGGCAAGTGTGAGGCATTTTACACCCTTTCTGGAACCTCCTAAATCAGACAGGCCTGGTGTGAAACCCTACAGCAGAACTCCCTGCACGTGGCAAGACTCACCCAACTAATCTAGGAGCTGAACATCTTCCCAAAGGGGCACAGCGGGTTTACTTCCATGGGCTGCAGCAGGAAGGAGCTGAGCACAGCAGCAAGAACCAAGTCAGGCCCAAATGGATGACTTCAAAATCGGGAGCTACAGACACAGCAAGCTGAGACACTTTGCTAAATCCAGATCTATGAGAGCATCCTCTCTCTCTCTTGATTGAGAGATGGAGCAACAGGTAACTGGGGTGAACTATTATGCCTGGAAGATGACAGCTAATAAAGGGGATTTGATCAGACAGAATTTAGGGGGACTAATTTAAGTAAGAATTCCCAGTCTGATATCTGCTTAGCTATTCAGTAATAATGTTTGCTTTTAGGGTCTAAAATATGAACCCATTAGATACAAAAGTTTGGGAAATACTAAATCTCACTTCACATTATTAGTGTTGCTAATTATAGGTTTTTTTGTTTTGTTTTGTTTTTGTACCTTTAGGGACTGGTCTACATGAAGTTCAGGGTCTCACTACTAGATGGGACTTGTAGTGATCCACCTGTTTACAGCCTCCCAAGAGCTGGAATTACAGGCGCACTCAATGGTGCCCAGTCCCAATTGCCACCTCAGCGTGCCCTGGGGGCGGGACCAGCATGGCAGGTCTGGGGATTGAACCCCTGCTCCTGTGCCTACTTGCAGGTGCTTTAATTCTCTGAGCTATTTGGCTGGCCCCTTACAGTTTTGTATTTATTAGCCAGCCAAATAGCTCAGCAGATTAAATGCCTGCAAGCAGATGCAGGGGCCAGAGGATTAATCTGGGCCTGCCTTTCTGGCCCAGCCCCCTGGGCATGCTGAGATGGCAACTGAGACTGGGCTTGTTGGTGCCCAGCTCTAATCCCAGCTCTTGGGATGCTGTAAACAGATGGATCACTGTGAGTCCAATCTATTAGTAAGACCCTGAACACCCTCTGGACCCTTTCCTAAAAATTTAAAAGAAAATACAAAACTGTAACTGTATTAACCACATAATTTGGTTGGGTTATAATATAGGTACATGCTAAGGTAATAGCTGCATCAAATTTTTACAGCAAAGGTCAGAAGACAGTGCTATGTCAAATGACAAAGAGAAAGAGCAAAATGCATTTTGAGGCCCTGAGCCCACCCAGAACAAATGTAGGAGACACCAACCTAGAAGGAATTGGAAATCATACACCTGAAATCTCTTAAATAAGAGCATCTGAAGCAAAGAAACAACTGCAGGAAGGTATAAAAGAAATCAGATCATAACTGATCTCTGAAATTAAAAATAAAGGAAATAACTATAACGAAAGAATTAGTGTTTTCAAAGAAGATACAATAAAAAATAGAGGAGAATAGAAAAATGATGGAATTGTTGAATGAGCAATATAGGAAAGAAGTAGAATGCATGAAGTAGATTAAAAGATATATAGGATACTAAAATCTTAATCACAAGCTGGCAAAACCATTTGAATGAAAGTGAAGATAGAGTTTCAGACCTTGAAGGCATGATTGCAGCTAGTGAAAAGGTAAGAAAAGATCTCTTAAAAACAACTAGGATGCAGGAAAAAATAATTCAACATCTGCAAGACGATGCAAAGATGAACAATGTAAGACCAATAGGTATCAATGAAAAGAAGGAGTCAATAAAAATGATATAAAAAGAATATGGATAGAAATAAGAGCAGAAAATTTCCCAAATATGGGGAAACAATTTGACATTCAGTAACAGAAGAATATAGAACTCCAAATAACATCAACCCAATTAAAAACATACCCACATATAAAATAGGCAAGACCCCAGAAACTCAGCACAAGAACAATGTACTAAAAGCTGCTAAAGAAACAGATCACATTTAAAGGAAAATCCACCAGAGTATTGGCAGATTCCTCTTCACAAGCCATCAAGTCAAGAAGAGAATAGAGCAAAGTACTTCAAGTCCTCCAAGAAAACAAAATCCAGCCCAGACTGCTATATTCTGCAAAACTCTCTTTTAAGTTTGATGGAGAAGTGAAATGCTACCATGACAAAGAACAACTAAAACTTTCATGATGGCCAAGACAATCATACATAGACTACTAAAAGATATTATAGAGAGGGACAAAAATAACCACATCTCCATGAGTGGGAACAGAAAGAACCCACTAAATAAGGCAAACAATTAAATACAGGAGAAAAATTGGTATAAAGCAGCTGATAAATAACATGTGAATCATAAATCAACACATCTTTATTATAACTATTAATGTAATGAACTCAACTCACCAATTAAAAGAAATAGACTGGTACAGTGGATTAGGAAGCAAAAATCCAAAATCTGCTTTATACAAGAAACACACTTAACTCATAAAGAAATATATAGGCTAAAGTCAAAGGATGGAAAATAATACTACATGCTCCAGCAGCTCAGAAAAAAGCAGGGATAGCAATCCTGTTCACAGGCAGTATGAACTTAAAACCAAGCATGATCAAACAAAATAAAGAATACCACTACATACAGGTTAGGAGAAAAATACAAGAGGAAGAGATAACACTTATAAATATGTGCACACCAAACACGGGAACACCCAAGTATATCTAATGTCCAATACCATAATCTTAACAGGAGATCTTAACACCACCTTATCCCAAAAAAGATAGGTCAAGTAGACAAAACATTAGCAAAGAAGTAGCAGAACTGAACCAGAGCTTGGAACAAATGGACTCAGTGGACATTTACAAAGTGTTCCACCCAACCACAGCTGAATGCACATTTTTTTTCAGCTACACATGGGACATTTTCTAAAATAGACCATATACTAGCCCGTAGGTCATGCTTAAGTATATACAAGAAAACAGAAATTATCCCACACATACTATCTAACAACAGTGCAGTGAAACTGGAAATGAATGACAAAAGGGACCACAAAAAATACATTAATACATGGAAATTAAACAACAACCTCCTCAACAACCAAGGGATTACAGATGAAATTAAATAAGTAATTAATATCTGCAATTCAATGAAAACTCAAGTACAACATTGAAATTTATGGGATGCAACAAAAGCAGTTCTTACAGGAAAATTTATACCTGTGAACTCATACATTAGGAAGACAGAATGGAAACAAATAAATACTCTAATACTGCACCTCTAATGTCTATAAAAAGAAGAGCAAACGAAACCCAATCCCAAAGATAAGATGAAATTATAAAAAATTGAACAGAAATTAATGTAATTGAGACAAGGAAAATGATACAAAGAATTAACAAATCAAAAAGCTGGGTCTGTGAAAGATTAAAAAAATTGATAAGTCCTGAGCTACCCTCATTAAAAAGAGAAAACAAAAAACTCAAATTCAAGCAGTAAGTAATGAAAAGTATGAAATTACCAGACCCTGTGGAAATTCAGAAGCTCATTAATAGCTACTTTGATTTTTTTTTTTTTTTGAGGAACCAGGGATTGAACTAAGGCTTTGAGCTTGCCAGGTAAGTGCTTATTCTACTAAGCTATCTCCCTGGCCCAATCAATAGCTATTTTGAAAATATTTACTCTCACGGAATTGAAAACATAAAAGAAATTGATGGATTTCCAGGAAGATACAAATTAACAAGATGAATCAAGACAAAATAAAAACTCTCAATAACAGTCAAAGAAATACAAAATGTAATTAAAAATGCTAATGACAAAGAAATGTCCAGGTCCTGATGGATTCACCGCTGAATTCTATAAGAAATTTACAGAAGATATAGTCCCAATGCTCCTCAAACTCTTCAATGAAATTGAAAAGGAAATAATTTTCCCAAAATCATTCTGGAGGCAAGTACTATACTGATATCAGAACCAGAGAGACACAACTAAAAAAGAGAACTACAGGCCAGTCTCCCTCATGAACATAGATGCAAAAATCCTCAATAAAATCCTAGCAAATAGAATACAGCAAATCATCAAGAAGATTATACACCATGACCAGGCAGCATTCATTCTAGGGATGCAAGGGTAGTTCAACAGATGCAAATCTATAAATGTAATACACTATATCCACAGAACCAAATCAGAAAAGCACATGATCATCTCAACTGATGCAGAAAAGGCTTTTGACAGAATCCAATACTCATTCATGTTCGAACTCCTACAGAAAATTGAAATAGATAACTTCTACCTCATTCTGATAAAAGCCATCTATCACAATCCAACTGCTCCCACAATTCTAAATGGGGAAAACTTGAAATCCTTACTCTCAGATCAGGTACAAGATAAGGATGTCCTCTATCACCACTCCTATTCAATATAGTTCTGGAATCATTGGCTTGAACCATTAGACAAGAGAGAAATAAAAGGTAAAGAAGAAGTTAAACTATCATTAATTGCAGATGACGTGCTACTCTACTTGGACGACCCAAAAACTCCACCAAAAAGTTCCTAGAATTAATGCACAAATTCAGTAGCATAGCAGGATACAAATCAGTAACCAAAAGATAATAGCGTTCTTCCACACAGATAACAAACATACTGAGATAAATTAGAGAAACAATACATTTTTACAAAAGCACAATGGAAAATAGAAACACTAAATGTCCGGGAAGAGAAAGCAGGTGGAAATTTTGAAGACTTTGCAGTAGGCAAACAGTACATGAAAAAAAATCACACTGCACAAAAAAATACTTGAAAGAATGAACAACTTGGACCTCCTCTTATGGAGAAGTTTTTGAACATCAAAATAAATTGTCCAACAGGGCGGAAAGACAACCCACAAATTTTGAAAAAAAATCTTTATTAGGAAGCACTCAGACAAAAGTCTTCTATCTAGAATTCATAAAGAACTAAAAAAAAAATTAGGGTCCCCAAATTTAAAGACCCAATCCAAAAATGGGCATCTGAGATGAACACACACTTCTCAGAGGAAGAAATACAAGAAGTAAATAAATACATGAAAAAATGGTCCACATCGCTAGTCATTTGTGAAATGCAAATTACAACAACACAGATACCATTTCACTGCAGAAAAACTGGCTATCATGAGGAAATCAACCAACAGAAAATGTGGAGAAGCAGTGGGGGAAAAAGGAATCCGCCACTGCTGGTGGGAATGTAGACTGGTGCAACCATTATGGAAATCAGTATGGAAACTTCTCAAAATACCAGGATGGTAAATCCCATTCAATCAATCTATCCTCCTCCTAAGAATGTTCCCAAAAGAACTGAAAGCATCATATCATAGTGATATATGCGTGTCTATATTTATAAAAACACAATTTGTGATAGCCAAATCTTTGAAACAACCAAAATGCCCATCACCTGAGGAAAGGATGTAAAAGATATGGAGTTTTCAATACAATGAAGTATTATTCATCTATGAAGAAATATAATCTCAAAGCCTTCGTAGGATAGTGGATGCAACTTGAAGATAAACTCATAAATTATATAAACCAGACCCACATGTGTAAATATGATATTGTAGCCCTAGTTTAGGAACTCAAAATAAGAAATAAAAATTGAAAAGTAAAACATAGTTAAGTGGAAAGAGAGAACTTGAGTTTTAAGCAATGTAGAGAGAAAAAGGAAAGAATTTAGGAATATGGTACGGGAAAAAACTTACATTTATATAAATGGGATGGTGAAGGCAATGGTCCTTAGAATTTCCATCAGGTTTTTGAACATAGCAGCTGATGGGTAGAATTCTCATCCTGACTAATTCTGTATGCTGATATCTCTGAACTAAACAACAACAATGAGGACAGCAATTTGTAATTCAAAACCGCACTAGTAATATCTGTCATTTTGATTTTCTAAATGGATACTGCTTCATCAAGTGTTGCTATACTGTCTGTAAAGTAAATGTTTGTAAGAAAAAAAGGGAGCACTGAAAGCAAATGAGAGACAAGGAAAAAAAGTTATAGAATTGTCCTGCTATATTGTTGTATATGGTTTGATTCCTCAATTTCTGTATAGAAATATGTAATTGTTTTTAATATTCTTTAGGGATATAAATTTTCCATGGTTGTTGGAAAAATAGTAATTCCATTTTATGTTTAAGGCATCTGATATTTACAGACAGTAATGTTAAGCTTAACTGCCTCTGTTACAGAGGAATAATATCATAATAGTTTAGGTTATGCAGATGGGAAATAATCGTCCTTTTCTATAGGATTTGGCATTAAAGGAACACTTGATATGTCAAATAATTTGGAAGCAGACAGTAATGTTAAGCTTAACTGCCTCTGTTACAGAGGAATAATATCATTAAGATTCTCTTCTGCATGTTTAACAACTAAAATGTGCAGACCAACAGTTAGAGAGATAGATGGGCTAAAAGGTTAGCCAATATTTGGCCCTAGTCCTCTAATATCAGTGAGGACTCAGAACGTAAGAGAACCTCAGCTGTGACATCCTGTAACTCAGTGGTGTCCCAAGTTTTCTGATGATGGAGATTATGGGACTACAGTAGAAAGTGATTGATGTATGGTGTCCCTAAGGAGAGTCACCTAGAGAGAAAAAATTCTCTCAGACTTTCACACAGAGAAAATTGGTCAAGCAAGGGCCATGACTCATCCAGATGGCTGACACTGACAAAAAGATCTATAAGGTGCTGTAAATGGTTTCAGGGTAAATCCTGAGGGGATTTGACTGACATCTTCAGATAGCAAAAGTTGCATTCTTTGTTACATAGGTTTTGCTTTAACTTGGTCTTAACCATCCAGCAGAAAAATGTAACCACAAGGTATAAAAAAATAAAGCTACATTAATGCTGAGCTATAAAAGGCTCAAGTCAACAACTTCTGACAATTGCCTGATGTGTGATAACTCACTACTGCTATGGACTATTGGTCTATGTTGGGTTATTTTGCAGAATTCAAATACCTACAATCTTTGGGCAGGCTTCAAATATGAAAATCTTTTAAAGACTTCTCCAAATACTGCTTATAAAACTGCAATGTAATGCACAAACCAAAACCAACAAAGTGGATAGCTTAGGAGTCACTGAAGCTACAAAATGGTCAAATGTGCGTAGGTGGGACTAGACCTCAGTGCCTAAAGCAAATAAGCTACCTCAGGCCTGAGATAAACATCGTATCTGGTTAAAGTCGGCTATTAATCACTAGGAAACCTTGTGTCACATGTCACTACCTCTGCAGGAATATAAATAAAATACTGTTTTGTTGTGAAAAAAAAAATATGTGTTCACAAGATAATTAGGATATACAGCTACTTCCTCTTAATTCATTGAGAAGACAGGTTTGTACTACTATTATTTAGATTAGATATCATGTCTACATCTGGTCCTCTGAATAACTACTCCGAAGACAACAATATGCAATGCATTAATTATTGTAACTGTCTTATTTACCTATTTTGAAATTGTTACATTGCTATTTTGTCTTTTTTGCATTAAAATGAATAAAAATATGCCACAAATTTTCTAGCAGCTTTATAGAAATACCTTAAGATATTTTACCTTAAGATATTTTACCGGCTTGTAAATTATAAAATGAAATTTTAATATTAATTCAAATGCAATTAAAATAAGCATATTCTAATTTTCTGTATTTGGATTTTTAACATGATTTCTATAAGTACATTTGCATTTATAATGAATAATAATAGTTTTCCACCTGTCTTTATTCTGTTTATGGCATTGCACACTGATGATTGAACTTTTTGTTACTATGTTCAATAACAGAAATAAGAGCAGACTTAATTGTTTTAATCTTTCTCAGAATTAAAACATTCATTATTTGAACATTAGTAGTTATTTAGGGCTTCACGAAGTCTATTCTATAAGGAAGTATCCTTCCACTGGTAGAATACTAAATAAACGAGCATAGAATTAGTGAATAATTTTTGTTCATCATCAAAGTGATAACTTAATATTTTTCATTTATTCTGTTAATATTTTAGTTATAATTTTGATGCTATCATGTGAAATCAAATTAGCATTCCTGAAATAAGGCTCACTTTTGCATGGTATGATGTGTACATAGATATAGACTGAGTTATAGAGATATAGATATAGAGA
>PVKA01050915.1:0-12472 GCA_004027165.1 Ctenomys sociabilis
AAAAAAAAAAAAAAAAAAAAAAAAAAGGAAAACCAAAACAAAATAAAAGATAAGAAAAAGTTGTAAGAAATTAAAAAGAGAAAAAAAAAATTTTTTTTTTGGTGGAACCAGAGATATGAACTCAGGCCCCTGTGCTTGCCAGGCAAGCACTTATTCTACTGTGCCATCTCCCTAGCCCGAGAAAAATTTTAAACATTAATTTATCCTTTCAAAAGACCAGCAGAAATTGGCAGTACAATTATCCAAAGTATCCTGCCCACACACCTAAATATATCTTTTTCCTTTCTTTCATTTGTCCTTTTCCTCACGCCATTTCTTCCTTCCCATTGAACAAATTATTTCCATTTCACAATATCTACTCTACCTTTCAGATATTAGTTGCTCTTTCAGGTTCTCACATGAATGAGATAATACAATGTTTGCACATGTGGATCTTACTTACTCTTTCATTTTACCAATATAGTCTCTAGTTGCATACATTTATCTACAAAAGCCTTGGATTGACCTTTTTTTTAATACCTGAATAATACTCCATTGTGCAAAAATTCCATATCTTTTTCCTGTATTCCCAGCTGATGGGCATTTGGGTTATTTCCCAGATTTAACTATGACAAATTGTGCTGCTATAAATGTGAGTGCAAATATATCTCTGTGGTGTGATGATTTCAACTCATTTGAAAAAATACCTAGGAGGGTACTAGCTAGCTTGAATGGGACCTCCAATCCTAGCTTTTTGAGGAATCTTCATACTGATTTCCATAATGGTTGTAGCGTCCTGCACTCCCACCAACAGTGCAGAAGGATTCCTCTCCCCCCCTCTGCAGTCTCTATAGCATTTGTTATTGGTTGACTTTGTAATTACAGCCGTTCTTCCTGGCATAAGAGGTGTCTCAGCATTGTTTTAATTTGCATCTCTTGAATGACCAATGATATTGAATACTTTTTCATATATTTATTTGTCATTTGTATCTCTTCATTTCTGAAGTGTATATTCAATTCTGATGCCCATTTTTGGACTGGGTCTTTGAATTTTGGAGGCCTGTTATTTTTTAATTCTTTACATGTTAAAATTCACTCTTTCAGACATATGAATGAATCTGATAAATTTTCTCCTTGGAATAATTTATTAGTAAGTTAGCAACTTACTGTAATTATTATTTAATATTTACAAATTACTTATTTCTAGAATTTCCTATTTAATATTTTCAGACTTCTGTGGACCACACATAACGGACTCTGCATAAGAAGGGACTACAATGCTTACACTTTCTGAAGGACACCAAAACCTTTCCCTTGGGGACATGAGAGAAAGGAAGTTCTTTGGAGACTCTATAATAGAACTTCCGCCTCCCTACTGAGGTCTGTCTGCTCTGGGCCTTTGATCCTCCATCTCCTCCTGTACCCCTGTAGGAAATTACTTAATAATTTTCTTTCTTATCCCAGAACTTGAATACTGAAAATATTTAGAGTCTGTGAAATATTATTATATGCCATGTTTATTCTCTGAATCATTCAGTCATAAATTTACAGAGCACCCTTGACATGTCAGGGACTGGGTTCAGTGCTAAGGACATAAAGTTGAAAAGATGCTACCCATACCCTCAGGGAATGCTCACCTTAGTGGCAAGACAGCCAGGCACGGGGTGAGCTAGATAGCACGATGGCACACTGAATTAGCAGTGCCTGGTTGCTGGCAGACTCTGAAAGGGCTTTTTAGAATAAGGAATCTTCATGGAGACATATGCAGCTAGATAACCCCTGCAGAACCTGGGGAGAAGGTTTTTGGGACAAGAATGGTTGGATTTTCAGAGGTATACGAGATAAGGTCTTGTTCAGGAAATGGAAGACAAAGTACATATGGCTTGGGGTAGGAGAGCTTGCTGGAATGTCTAGCTCATGCTGAGGGACAAACTAGATAAGGTGGGACTGTGTGCACCTGGAGAGCCCAAAGCTGGGCATGGGTGTGTGCACCTGTGATCCCAGCACTCTGGAGACCAGAGCAGGATGGTGTGGAGTTCAAGGCATCGTGGGGTATATAGTGAGACCCTGTCCCAAAAGAGTCAAGTGGGTCCTGTAGTGGAGAGCTACATCTGGCAGTCATGGGGGCCAGGGAGGAAGAAGGGGGAACCCTGCAGGAAGGAGTACCACCATGCCTTTCTGGATCCCCCTTTCTCACCTTAGTGAGAAGTGGAAATGCCTCTTAGTTAAATGCCTGGCTTCTACAATGAAGCTGCTTGAAGTCCAGCCCTGGTCTTGTCACTTACTTATTCCTACAATTAGTTTTGGAGCCTAGATATGAAAATAGGTAGTTTAGTAAAGGAATTTAACTTATCTGCATTAATACTGTTATTTTAACTATAGTAGATTCTAGAAATAGTGGAGATGAGTTTAGTCTTTCTTCCTAGAAGTTATTAGTGAGAACACCATCAAAAAGTGAATTGTCACAATCCCAGAATTGTGTAGAATATAATCTTGGCCTTTCAGGAATTTGGTTTGAATTATTAAGTGCCCAGACATTCATAGGAAGATCTCAGTAACTGTTAATATTTGAGACGTGGGTTTGCCACCTAGTGGGCATTTTTGGATATGTATGCAGTCTACATATACACATATATATGTGTAGTACGGGCACGCACGCACACGGTTTCCATCAGTGGTTCTTACGTTTTCTCCCCCCACAACCAATACTCAAAGTTCAAACAATATTTCGGACACATCCCTGATGGTAAAAACGTCTTCGTTGATGTGTCTCAGATGTCTAAGGAAGTTTCATGGCGAGTGTATTCGCACACACAGGAGAGACTGCCAGCGTTCCGTGGAGGATTCTGTCAAATTTCGTACACTGTTTCATGTGCATCTTTCTTGCTTCAGTTGAGAATTAATGATACAGAAAAGAAGAGAGATCTATCTCACTGAGCAAGCGTAGTGCCTGCTCCGCTGCAGGCAGTCAGCTTCCCTTTTCTTCCTCTTCCTGAACACCTGGAGCCATAAAAGCTGAATTCAAATTACAATTTCTGGGTACTTTTGACGCGGGAAACGTGTACTCTGTGAGGAACGTTGTTAGCACAGCGAGTGTAAAGATGTATAAGACCAGCCCCTATCTAAGTGTCTTAGAGTAAGCAACATAGTTTTGTATCTAGATTGCAGCAAGTTATATCTTGAATATTTGGTGTAGATTGTCTTGAAACTCAAGTTTGTCTTTCCATCAGAAGGACTATCATAATGATGCCAGTTTCCCAGAAAAAGAGGGAGGAGTCTAGTGATAAGGAGATGCATGGGTATCAGGAAAAGCTTGATTTATATTTGAAGAGGCAGAGACTTTCAAAGAGAGTAAGAACAGAAAGAAGAGGGAGAGAAGCAGAGAGCAGAAGAGTAGAGACAGAGCCAGGTGTGGTGGTGCGTGCCTGTAATCCCAGCACTCGGGAGGCTGAGGCGGGAGGATTGTTGTGAGTTCGAGACCAGCCTGAGCTACAAAGTGAGCTCGAGGCCAGCCTGAACTGCATAGTGAGACCCTGTCTCAAAAAGACAGAAAAAAAAAAAAAAAAGAGTAGAGATAGTGTGGGATTTTTTTTGGTAAAATTTAAAGAGAAGAGAAATTTTGGAGCAGCTGCCACGTGGTAGAAGATGTTGAGGAGCACAGAAAGGTTTGAAGAGATTTTTGTTCTGTGTTACGAACAAATCCCCTTTGATGTTTTCATGACACTGCAGTGAAGATGTAAATGGCCTTTGTTATTTTTGGATGTGGGTTACTATTTCTTTGGAAAATAACACCATGCAGAGACGGGCTGTGAAGTGGCTTAACTCTATCTGGAAAACATACATGTTCAGACCACAAAACTTTAAAAATAGATACATTATACTTTCCTCATATATCTTAAAGCTAAAATGATAAAATTGAACTGGGAATATTTGTTTTTAAAGTAATATATGAATATATATATTTAGTTTAAATGATTTATTTTAAAAATATTTATTATTATTATTTTATTTATTTATTTATTTTTCTTTTCGTTTCTTTTCTTTTTTTTTTCTTTTTGTCTTTTTGAGACAGGGTCTCACTATGCAGTTCAGGCTGGTCTCGAACTCACAACAATTCTCCCGCCTCAGCCACCCGAGTGCTGGGATTACAGGCATGAGCCACCACGCCCGGCTTATTATTATTATTTTAAAGAGGATAAAATAAAAACAAATAAGACAAAAAACAATATGAAACAATAAAAATGGTACAGAATTGCAAAACAAGAATAGAAAATTAACAATGGTTGATATATTATGTATTATCATCAAATTAACAATTTAAAAAATATAGCATTAAATATAAAATGGTGTGTCAAAACTCTGTTTTTAGTTCTTTTGGTAGTTAGCATTGTAATTGTAACTTACTCATCTATGCATACAGCATTTTCTGATTTATCTACTTGCTTAGTGTCTTTTTATAAGTGATGAGAATGTTGAGCAATGGTGAGAAATATAGCTCATGTATACTATCCCTCCATTTCCGTTCCTCTGTGTGTGTTTTGTTATATTATTTTCTACTTCCCTTTTGTTCACTATTATGAATTTTAATACTGTCCATTGTTTGAATTCTTGTTTTGTCACTATAGGCATTATTTTAGTTGGTTTGCTATTACTACAAGAGAACACCCGAGACTAGGTGTAAAGAAAAAACAGTTTATTGTGGATCATAGTTCTGGAGACCGGGAACTCCAAGATAGGCAGCTATAGCCAGAGGGCCTTGAACTGTTTCAAGTCATGGCAGAAAGCAGAAGAAGAAGGAGAAGGAGAAGGAAAAAGAGAAAAAGAAAAAGGAGGAGGAAGAGGAGGAAAGAAGAAGAAGAAGAAAAGGGAAAGAAGAAGAGGTGAAAAAAAGAAATACACAGGAAAGAATAAAACATGACAACTTCCCAATATAACTGTTTTATCAATAACTAATTCAGACCCGTGAGAATTTAATGGGTCTGAATGTAAAATGTAAAATGTAAAATGAGGAATGTAAAAAAGAGACTTTTCTGGGAAAGACATGAATTATTCCTGAGGGCTCTGCTCTCATGGCCAAACACTTCCCACCCGGCCCACCCCTCCACCCCAACCCACTTGACCCACTGCCACCCCCACTGGGGACCAGCGCTGCCTGTGGACCAAGACTCAGCAAGCATTTGGTGGAGGTGTGAGCCAGAGCGCACTGTGACCCTTATCTCTCCAAGGCAGCGGAAGAACACATCACAGTCATACAGTTCTGTCTCACTTCTGCTTGTCCCTATCTCCCTACTTAGCACCCAGCTCACCTTTTCTTTATCTTTTTTGCTAGGGTATGTAGTATTTGAATTTTTCTTTTCTTTTCTTTTTTTTTTTTTTTTTTGTCTTTTTGAGACAGGGTCTCACTATGCAGTTCAGGCTGGCCTTAAGCTCACTTTGTAGCTCAAGCTGGTCTCGAACTCACAACAATCCTCCTGTCTCAGCCTCCCCAGTGCTGGGATTACAGGCCTGTGCCACCATGCCCAGCTCTTGAAATTTTCTCTGTAAGTATATTTAATTTTATTAATTGTACCTATTGACTGATTTTGACTATTAAAAATCAATGAATTAGTTTACATATTTTGTGATTATGCAAATATTATTTTCTGTAGAACACAGGACATTTGCCCCAGAAGATAAGGAACTAGCCCGATATCTCTGAGCCTGGACTATAGAAACAAGAATAAAAGAAGCATTCAGGTCCAGTGGATTAACTGCTCTTATGCAGCATAACTTACCCAAATCATACATTATACTTTGTTTCATATTTTACATTACTTTTGTCTCTAATGGTTATTTAATTTTCACTTAGTGTTTTTAACTGTATTTATTTTTATTGATATGTTTTTCTCACTATATCATTAAGAACTTCCACTTTAAATACACCATTTAAAAATTTTAATTATTTGTGAAAAAGCTGTAAACATACATGTGATTTAAAAGAAATTAGTAGTTATATGGCTTAAAAAATTAATCTTCTTGTCACTTAGTCATTTAATTCAATTCTTCCTTTCAAAGCCTCCATTCTCATTAGTTGTCCTCTTTTTAGAGACATTTTATGCAATTATAAGTCATATGCTTATAAATATACTGTATGTATGTTTTTATCTTTTCCCACACCAAGGATCATACTATGTGTAATACACTACATCTTGGAGATTATAATAGTCCATTTTCTGTTGCCAGGACAAATATCTGACTCTCAGTGGTTTTCTATAAGGAAGAGGGCTATTTAGGTCACAGATGTAGATACTGCATGTCCCAGGCAGGCGGCCCATGACCCGCGCTCTTGTGAGGGCACCCTGGCTGGGATAGCCCCATGGTGAATGGTGTCATGGTGGAGCATGGACAGAAGGAGAGATCATGCCACGAGAACACAGAAACATGGAAAGGCCAGTATTGCTTTTTTATAACAGCCATCTCTCATGACACCTAACAGGGAGCCCACAAGAACCACACCTTTTCCAAAGCATGTACTCCGAAGGAGCTAATTACACTGGCCTAGGTTTTACCGTTTACATGTTCCACTCCCTTCCAACACTGCCGCTCTGGAGTAAGGGCTGGGCTTCCAGGGCATGAAGCTTCCTGAGATACGCTCACAGCATGGCAGAGACCCTCCCATAGCTCTGACTGCACCCATGCCTATACTGTTGCTGTGTTTCTTTTTAAATGGTATATATAGTTCTGTTATGTAGGTGAGCCGTAATTTACTTAACTGGGCCTTATTGATGCCAGTTAGGTGCTGATTTTGTTATAACAAATTGATGCTTTGCTGACTATACTTGCAAGCACATATGCCTGAATATCTGTAGAACAAATATCTACAGAAGAACTGTTGGGTCAGAGGCCATGTGTATTTTTTGAACCCAATCCTTTTTTTTTTTTTTTTGTACCAGGAATCAAACTTAGGACAAGTGCTATGCCACTGAGTTATATACCTGGGAATGCTTTTTTTTTTTTTGTATTTTGTGCAGGGTCTCTACACAGCTTGAACTCACAGTGATCCTCCTCTTTTCGGCTTCCCCAGCCCTGGGATTACTGGCGCACACCACCACACCTGGACTTGGTCCCTGGTTCAGCATTCCTGGGGACGGGGCTGACACAGCATGCAGTGCCCAGGATGGAACCCGGTCCCTGCACTTACCTAAGCAGGCGCTTAGTTTGCTGAGCTTTCTCGCTGGCCCTGACAAATTGTTCTTAACAGAAGGTAATTCACACTCCTACTAGTTACATGAGTGACTATGTCTCAAGTCAATACAAGCTGGGCATGGTGGCGCATGTCTGTAATCCCAGCACTCGGGAGGCTGAGGCAGGAGGATTGTTGTGAGTTCGAGACCAGCCTGAGCTACAAAGTGAGCTTAAGGCCAGCCTGAACTGCATAGTGAGACCCTGTCTCAAAAAAGACAAAAAAACAAACAAACAAACAAAAAAAAACATCAAGTCAATACAATTTTAAAATATCTATGCCACTGCTTCTCTCAGTGAGTTTTAACCGGCATTTGAGTTTGGTTAGTGAAAAATGAGCGTATTTTCAAAAAAATCAAAGTTGTTTTTTCATTCTCTGATTTATGGTGATTGCTTCATATGTTTTGCTCATTTCATTACTGGTTTATTGATTTTTTTTACTAACTTCGTGCTATTATAAGTGGCATTAAAATTTAACTTCCAGTTGTTTATGATTAATATTTTGCAATTCTTTAAATATCTTTGGCAATGTTGGTTAGTGGTCATGTCTTTCTTCAGCTCCTGCTTATCTTGGAGAGTTTTTATTTTTTCCTCACTTTTGAAGGATAGCTTTGCTGGATATAGTAATCTAGCTTAGCAGTTACTTCATTTTAGGGCTTGAAGTGCACCATTCCATGCACCCCTGGGCTTCAGGGTTTCTGAAGAGAAGTCTGAAGTTATTTGATGAGTTTGTCTCCATACACGACTTAGCTTTTCTCCTATTTACATTCAATAGTTTTTGCTCATTTTGTGCTCTTGCTGTATTGTGTGTGGAGGTTCTTTTCAGGTTGCACGATTTGGGGTTCTAAAGCCCCCTATACTTGGACATCTCTATCTTTTTTGAAATTTGAGAAGTTTCCTGTTACTTCAGTAAATAATCTTTTGAATGTTGTGAGTTGGTGACTTGGCACTCTCTTAAACACCAAAAATTCGTACATTTTGTCTTTTATCTACTTCCCAAAGTTCTGTTTATAATTTTTAATTTTTTCTTTATTAGTGTATTCATGTACTAACTGCTCAACCTTTTCTTCAAGCCATGAAGTTTCTTCTTTGGTGTGGTATTGTCTTGTGGGCATGGCTTTCCACTGAGTGTTTTACTTGACTTATTCTGGTTTTTGAAGAATTTCTGTTTGATTCATCTTCAGAATCTCTTGGTTGGGTGCTTCTTTGTAGCCTCTACAACCTTCCTTAGTTCCTCACCTGTTTATCTGCATCTTCTTTGAATTCATCAAACATTTTCTAAATCAGTCTTTAACTCTTTCATCTGGCATTTCATCCCCATTGGTATCTCTGCGTTCCGTTATTAACCAACTTGGACCCTTGGAGGTGCCATACTGCCTTGTTTTGCATGCTAATTGTGCTTTTATATTGAGGATTTTCACTTATTCAAGTATATTTTGCTCCCATTTTTCATTGGATAATTTTATTTGTGGCCAGCATTCTTTGGAAGCCTCATTCACCGGCATCATTGGTAGGGACCAGGTTGTGGAAGGGCTGAGATGAAGATCGAAGCCCCACAGTCCTGAGACCTCTGATGTCCCTCTTCAGGAACAGAAAATGATGTGGAAGGCTTCACGTCTTCCAGCTGTGTGTGTAGAGACTCAGAGGCACAGTGCTCTTGGGGCAAGTCAGTATCAACTGACAATAGAAAAAAAGCTAGTTTTCTATTAACTGCAGTGATCCAGGTATGAAGAAGGCTTATTCTCCTTTTCACTGTACCTCTTTTTTTTCCCCCCTGTATTTTAGGGAAGGGTCTACAGGGTGTTCAGGGTCTCACTATTAGATCAGACTCGTAGTGATCCGCCTATTTACAGCCTCCCAAGAGCTGGGATTACAGGTGAGCACCACCACGCCCATTCTCGATCGCTGTCTCAGCGCGATCCAGGGGCAGGGCTGTCATGGAAGGCCAGGGAATCAAACCCCTATTCCTGTACCTGCTTTCAGGCTCCTTAGTCCGCTGAGCTATTTGGCGGGCTCCTCACTGTAGCTCTTTTGAAGTACACCTGTTACTTATTTTTCAAAATCTCCCTCAATTGTGTCATAAGTGACACATGACCCCATCATCCTGTGCTTCTGTCAGGCTAATAAAAATGGGTTAGTCATAGAGGCTGCTGAGCTTGTTCGCTCAAATCAAGCCTCCTCTCTTTCCCTGCAGAATCTTGAAATTCTGATTCTCTCTCCTGTCTGTCTGTCTGTCTCTCTCTGATTCTTTTGTCCTCATTGACCCTTCCCATAGGTAACTGAGTATCTGATCAGCTCCCAGCAATCATTCAAAGAGGAGAAAATGCTCTGCAGTGATGCTGATGACAGAAACCCTAACTAGATATTGAAAAACAGTGAGAGTCAATTAGAAGTAATAATTAGATCACCCTTAGTGATAGAAAAGAAAGCAGGAGCAATAATATAGTCACAAAGACTAACGAGATCTGACATACAGCAAGACCCCACTAACAGAAGCAAGTATATTGCTCTTCCTAATAGAAATCAGCAATAATTACCAAATAGGCTAAAAAGTTAAAATTTAATAAAAGTTAGTAACAATAATAATGAAAATTTTAGTGGGTGGGGAAATAGAAAATGGAAGAAGCAAAATTTAGTAAAGAACAAAAGGAAATGAGTAGGAGCTGTGAGACAAAAAGTTCAATTAAAGAACTTTCAAAATGTAAATAGACTGCTTAGGCAGACTGGGGGACTCGGGTTCGATCTCTGGCAGGCTGGGCTGGTCTCACCCCTAGGGTGCACTGAGAGGGTGACTGAAACTGGACGTGGTGGTGAACGTCTGTACTCCAAGCACTTGGGAGGCTAAGAACAGAAGGATCACTGCAAGTCTAATCTGTGTAGTGAGACCCTATAGACCCTGTACTAAATATGTTTTGAAGATAAAATAAAATGTAAATAGAAGTAACTGGGGATATGGCTCAGTGGCATAGCACCTTCTTGGCAAGCACAAAGTTGTGGGTTTAATTCTCAGTACCAAAACAAAACAAAAGAAAACAAAACACAAAAGTAAATGGACATAGTAAATGTAGCAAAAAATAAGAAGAAAGGAACCAAACAAACAAACATAATCCCAAATCAAACAAAGAAAAAGAGAAATAAGTTTTTAAAAATCCATGTATACTGAGGTGTCTTGGTGGGTAGTTTCTTTCCAGGACCTGTCTTACTTGTACCCACCAGATCCGGGGAGAGATATTGTATCAGCCCACTATATGTCCACGTACAGGTTTTGCTGTGTGAATGCTGGTTCCTGGCCTGGCTTTCCTGTACTATGGTGTCTGCCTCAAAGGTATATTCACTCCAGAGGCTTTTAGTGCTTGTCTGTGCCCTCCTGTGCACTCAGACTGCTGCTATCCCTGACTAGCTTTGTTGCTCATGGTTGTGAGATATCCCACATGCTTCATAGAGCTCTCCGTCCACAAACTTCAGGACACGGCAAATGGCCAAGCAGGGGCACATCACTGATTATGTTGGTGGGTGGGGAATGAACACAGACCACTGAGTTCTGCTTGAAGGAGGCAGGGAGTGGAGCCAAGCAGTCCTTTGGGCTCAATTCCAGCATTTTCAGACTCAGTTCCTTCAGAAAGCCACATTTGATTGGCCTGGCTTCTCATCAGGGAGGATGGGACCCTTTTCCCCCACAGCCTGAGCGGCTTCAAGTTCTCCGTGGATCCATAACTAGTGCTCAGTCTCCCTATGACTGTCTCCTAAGACCACCTGGCACCGAGGATGACCCCACCATCCTGCACTATGGTTGCTCTATAACATCATATTCTATGGAGTAGCTCTTAAATACAAAAACCCTTCTCGAAGCAGCTCCTAATTATACCACTTCTAAATATGGACAGCAGTGGATTTCTTTTCAAAATGTATCACACCATGCAGAAAGAAGAGAGTTACTTTCAAAATAAAACCCCACATGGCATTTTCAGCTTATAATCACCACTAGCTTTTCCTCACTGTCCGTCCATTGTTTACCACTGGGGCTACTGCTTTCTCCCGGACTGCCTTGTGTTTGTGGAGTTGGAAAAGTGCTTGGGAGGGAGACGGAGCCTTCCAGGCAATCCTCCTAGAGGCTCAGCTTCTATGAGCAGACCCTGCCACCCAATAGCAAGGCAACTATACTTCCCCTATAGTATGTTCCAGAATATGAGGATTTAGATGCTGAGCTAGAGCTAAACCATAGCATTACACATCCTGCTTTTCATCTCTATGAGTTCAATTGGGGTCTTTTAAATACTTTTTATGTCTCTAACTCCTCCCCTTCCGCCTCTTTGTTTTTCCAATCCTAGGATTTGAGTCCAGGGCCTTTGCAACTGAGCTACAGCCCAGCATCTTTTTGTTTTAAGACAGAATCTCACTCAGTCACCAAACTGAGTTTGAATTTATAATCCTCCTGCTTCAGACTATCAGGATCCTGGAATTATAGGCTCCACCTTGTTGATTATATAGAATACAATTACAACTGTCTTAAGATCCTTCTCTGTAATTCTGAATTTAGGCCAGTTCTGGGTTGCTTTAAATTGATTATTCATCTCATTATTGATTTTATTTTTATATTTCTTTGCCTATCTAGTAATCTTTTTTTTTTCTTATGTCTCACTAGGCAGCTTGAACTCACGGTGATCCTCCTGCTTTCAGCCTCTCCAGCACTGGGATTACAGGCATGTGCCACTATGACCAGACTCTGGCTGGCTCAGCCAGCCCTGGGGGCAGGGCTGGTACAACATGTGGTGCCAGAGATTGAACCATGGTCCTTGTGCTTGCTTAAGCTTGCCTAAGCAGATGCCTCAGTCTGCTGAGCTATCTTGCCAGCGCCCCCCCCCCTTTTTCTTTCAGTACTGGGGATCAAACTCAGGACCTTGCACTTGCCACGCTGGTGCTTATGCCGCTCAGCTATATCCTTGGCAGTAATCTTTGTTGCTTTTTTTCTCCTTTATTTTTTAAAGAGAGTACAAATTAGAATTAAGACAGAAAAATTACAAGTGATATAGAATTTCACTTAACAAAGTATTATGAACTTCACAATATTTGCTGTAACACATAGTGTTGTCTTCCAACCAGTTATTCATATTACCAGATATATGCTTGTAAAATTAGAAGAAGAAAGATATATATAAGAAATTAAGAAAGGGGCCTGGGAAAAGGCTCAGTGGAATAAGTGCTTCCCTGGCAAGTGCAAGGGCCTAAGTTCAATTCCTGGTTCCAGAAAAAAAAAAAAAAAAAAAAAAAAAAT
>PVKA01050916.1:0-12450 GCA_004027165.1 Ctenomys sociabilis
ACACACACATATATATATATATATATGTATATATAATTTATTGTGGATTTGTCACTATGTTGTGGGATTTTGCAGTACCATACAGTACATGTATGTTGTTAAAATTACATAGGTTAAGAACATTAGAAGTGTTTTTAAAAGTGTGGGAAAGGTTTATAAGAGTGTGGGAAGAAAAAAAAAAAAAAAAAAAGACACAAGCCGGGCATGGTGGCGCATGCCTGTAATCCCAGCACTTGGGAGGCTGAGGCAGGAGGATTGTTGTGAGTTCAAGACCAGCCTGAGCTACAAAGTGAGCTTAAGGCCAGCCTGAACTGCATAGTGAGACCCTGTCTCAAAAAAAAAAAAGAGTGTGGGAAGGGTTTAGAGAGCCTTAAAATATATATAAATAGTAAAATAAATATAACATTGCTACTTCACTGATCTTCTCTTGCTGAAGGGTATCTGGAACATAACCTCCTCCATAAGTGAGGAACCACTGTACTGGGGATTCAGTCCAGGCCTTGGCACTGAGCCATACCTCTAGCCCATTTATTTGTTTTAAGAAAGGTTCTGGTTGTGTAGTTGAGGCTGGTCGCCAGCTTGCAGCAGTTCTCTTGCCTCAGCCTCCCAAGTGCTGGAGCTGCAGGTGTGAGCCACCAAGCCCAGCTCTCCTAGCTTATGAATCAACACCAGAAGGATGTTTGAGAGCCTTAGTGTTTGAAGTAGAGAGGGACAGTCTTGTGGCTTTGAAATTTTGACCTGTGGCAGGGATTTTTGGTTTATTTTGTTTTGTGTTTTAGACAATGTCTTTCTATGTTGCTGAGCCTGGTCTCAAACTCCTAGCCTGGGACTGGAGAGATAGCTCAGCTTTCTAAGTGCCTGCCTGGCAAGCTCAAGGACCCAGGTTTGATCCTCAGTACCACATTTCATGCAAGCCCTGGAGCCCTGGATGTACTATGCTGGCCATAAAACTGGGCATGGTGGTACATACCTGTAATCCCAGTGCTGGGAAGGCTGAGACAGGAAGATTACTATGTGTCTGGGAACATAGCAAGACCCCGTACTAAATAAATAAATGAATTTTTTTATTTTATTATCATTTTTTCTTTTTTGGCTGAACCAGGGATTGAATTCAGGCCCTTACACTGAGCCATCTCCCTGGCCCTTTATTATTATTATTTTTTTTTTTTTTTTTTTTTGTTTTTTTTTTAATGGGGTTTTTTTTTTTTTTTTTTTTTTTTTTTTTTTTTTGATAGAGTTTTTTTTTTTTTTTTTTTTTTTTTTGTCTTTTTTTGAGACAGGGTCTCACTATGCAGTTCAGGCTGGCCTTAAGCTCACTTTGTAGCTCAGGCTGGTCTCAAACTCACAACAATCCTCCTGCCTCAGCCTCCTGAGTGCTGGGATTATAGACATGTGCCACCACGCCCAGCTTATTATTATTTTATTTATTTATTTATTTATTGAGGAACCAGGGATTGAACTCAGTCCTTTGCACTTGCCAGGTAAACACTTATCCTTCTGAGCTATCTCCTTAGTCCTTAAATTAAAAAAAAAAAAAATCGTTTGTAAGGCTGGGGAGATAGCTCAGTAGAATAAGCACTTGCCTGGCAAGTGCAAGGGCCTGAGTTCAATCCCCAGTACTAAAAAATAAATAAATGAAATAAATAAGTAAAAAACTGGGCCCATGAGATAGCTCAGCAGACTAAAGGGCCTGCTTAGGCAAGCTTAGCCAAACGCAGGAACCAGAGTTCAGTTCACAGTACCACATGCTGCACCAGCCCCGCCCCCAGGATAGGCTGAGCCAATCACAGAATCTGGGCATGGTGGCACAAACTTTTAATCCCAGGGCTGGGGAGGCTGAAAACAGCAAGATCACTAAGAGTCTGAGCTGCATAGAGAGACCCTGCAACAACCAAATGCATTAAAATAAATAAATACAAAAACAAACTCCTAGACTCAAGTGAGCTTCCTGCCTGGGTCCCAAGTAGCAGGGACTATAGGCGCAAACCACCCCGCACCATGCATACTTGTGGGATCTGCTCCTGTCTCGGGGCAGATACTGTCAGACTTGAAATACAGGCACCTTTTGCTGTGGGTCACTCACAAGTGGAGGCTTGGGGAGGTGACCAGATCATGAAGTGTGACACTGGCCAGTGCACTCGTCCCCTGCTGAGCTCAGAGCTGATGTGATGTGGGGAGCTGGTGCCTGCTCCAATGAGGTGGCTCACTGGGGGCGTGGCCTGGAAGGGTGTGTCAGTTACTCTTCTCTCATTGCTGGGATAAATACTCGACACTCAAAATGAAGGAAGAGGGGCCGGGGAGATGACTCAGTGGAATAAGCGCTTCCCTGGCAAGCACAAGGGCCTGAGTTCAATCCCTGGTTCCAGCAAAAAAAAAAAAAAAAAAAAAAACAAAGTAATTAAACATAATCAAAATGAAGGAAGGAAAGGTTTATTTAGCTAACAGTTACTGGAGGGTTCAGTCCATACTCGGCTGGCCCCAAGGCAGCCTGGTACATGGCAGAGGGCAACCTTCCATGGTGATGGTGGCAAAGGGCAAGAGCAAATGGGAGTCACTGCAGCCCCTCTCTTCCCCTCTTATCTTGTAATGCAAACTGCCTGCCCCAGGGAAGATGCAGCATCCACACCCACAATACTCTGGAGCTGCCCCATGACTGCATGTTGGGGGGACACCTAGACACACACCATCCCTCTCGCTCTTCTCTACTTCCTGCTGTTATGCCATGCAATTTCCCTCTGCTGTGCTGCCCTGCCTTGTAGTCAGCACAGGATGCATTGGAATCTCTATAAAATGTGAGCCAAAATAAACCTCTAAGTTGTGGATGATGGGTATTGTGCCCCAGTGACAAGAAACTAAGGCACCAGCTGCTATCTGCTGGAAAACTCTAGGTATCTGGGAAAACAATAGCAACAAACTCCTTGCATATCTGGGGTTAGAAGGGTTGAAGTCAGGCATGGTCCTAGCACTCTGGGAAGCTGAGGAAGGAGGATTGAAAACTTGAGCCCAGCCTAGGCAATTTGCTGAGACCCTGTGTCACAATAGATGATGAAGAGCTAGAGTTGGGGAGATAGATGGCTCAATGGAGTAAGCACTTCCCTGGCAAATGCAGGGACCTGAGTTCAACCCCTGGGTCCAGAAAAAAAAAAAAGAGCTAGAGTTGTAGCTCAGTGCAAAGACCCTAAATTCAATCCCCAAGTACCACAAGAACGAGAAAAGGTAGAGTGAAAATAGAGGGTAGGAAAAGTGTGCTATTAGCTGGGCATGGTGGCGCAGGCCTGTAATCCCAGCACTCGGGAGGCTGAGGCAGCAGGATTGTTGTGAGTTCAAGACCAGCCAGAACTGCAAAGTGAGCTTAAGGCCAGCCTGAGCTGCATAGTGAGACCCTGCCTCAAAAAGACAAAAAAAAAAAAAAAAAAAAAAAAAAAAAAAAAAAAAAAAAGAAAGAAAGAAAAGAAAAGTGTGCTATTCTTTCTTATCTTCCTAAGGATTGATCATTGCAATCCTACTCCCTGGGCCTGCTGTGCTGGCCTAGCCCCCAGAGCATGCTGAGACAGCAATTGAGACTGGGCATGGTGGCATGTGCCTGTAATCCTAGTTCTTGGGAGGCTCTAAATAGGTGGTTCACTAGGAGTCTGAGCTAGTAGTGAGACCCTAAACACCCTGTAGACCCTTTCCTAAAGTACAAAAAAATAAAAAATAAAAAAATTAGAAACAGGAAAGCTGGTTGTTCTCTCGGAGATTTAGTGCGAACACTGAAATGTAGCAACATGAAGAACAGAAGAAGGAGGAAAGAAGTGGGTCCCTGGGGCCCAGCAAGGATCTGAAGCAATAACTGAAGCCAACAGGAAGAGAGACCAGAGAGACCTCAGTGAAGGAGGAGGTGTCAAGCAGCACTTTCTACCTGAGCTGGGCCTCACTGTGTGGGAGGAGCAACTCTAACCTGCAGCCTCATGGTGGCGCTAACGACCTCAGAGGCCTCTGTGGCGAAATGCACCAGTGGAAGAAGCGGTGGACACAGCAGATTACAGTGGCTGGTGAGTTACTTAGGTTCAGACGACCCCCAGGAGAGGTGACCAGCCAGGAGCGGTCTTGGCCAGGGGCCAACTGTGCCGAGAGCTCACAGCAGCTGTAGGCTGGCTCCAGCTAGGGCTCCCGGCATCAGGGTGAGCCGGCAGGAGGTGTACACGGTGCCGCAGTCTGAATAAATCAGGTTCCAGCTTCACAGCCAGAAACTAGCCGGAAGGTCAGAAATAAAGTGCAGGGTTGCTGGGATTACTCACAACGCAGATCTGGACTCTGCCCACTTTGTCTATCATTGACACCAGAGACACTTCTTTCTTTCTCTCTTTCTTTTCTAGGTGCGCCACCACACCTAGTCTTGGTGGCCAGCTCAGCACACCCAGGGGCAGGGCAGGCAGGGCATGTGGTGGGATAGAACCACAGTCCCTGAGCTTGCCTAAGCAGGCGCTTAGTCCCCTGAGCTGTCTCACCAGCCAAGAAATGTCTTGAAGTGGATTTGTTATTGTTGTTCTTTTTTTTTTCTTTTTTTCATTGTTCTTGTTTTTATGCGTGAACAGATTTTTGGGTGTTTTGGGGGAGTGGTTATTGTTGCTCTGTTTTGTTATTTTTATTTCTTCCTTCTCTCTTTCCCTCCTGTCTTCTTCACCAGTTTCCCAAAGTTTCTATAATCCCACTTGGTCCTCCAGACTTGCTTTTATCTCTTTATTTTTTTCCTCCCTAACTCCATTTATTTATTTATTTTTGTGCACCAGGGATCAAACTCTGGCCTTGTGCATGCCAGGCAGGTGCTTATGCTGCTTAGCTATCTCCCCAGCCCTATTTATTTATTTATTGGTGGTACAGGGGACTGAACTCAGTACCTTGTACTTGCCAGGCAAGTGCTTATTCTACTGAGCCATCTCCCTGGCCCCGTATTTACTTATTTTTGTACCAGGAATGAAACTCAGGAACTTTTGCCCTCACTAATTCCTTTTAAATTTTCTCCCCTGGGGGGCTAGGGAGAAGGCTCAGCAAAATAAGTGCTTCCCTGGCAAGCGCAAAGGCCTGAGTTCAATCCCAGGTTCCACCAAAATATAAATAAATAAAATAAAATTTCTCTCCTGGGGCCAAGGATATATAGCTCAGTGGCATAAGCACCTGCCTGTCATGCACAAGGTTCCAAGTTCAAGCCCCGGTCCCACTAAAAATAAAATTAGGACTGGCAAGATAGCTCAGCGGTCTAGAGCGCTTCTCAGGGACCGCGGTTCGAGCCCCAGCACCACATTCCATGCCAGACCCTCCCCGCAGGGTCGGCTGAGCTCACCCCCCACACCCGCGAAAAAAGAATCCGTGATGTGTAGAGAGACACTGTAATAAATAAAGGAATTTTAAAAAATAAATAAATAAAATAAAAAAATTAAATTAAATTAAATGTTTGAGCCAGGCATGGTGGCACATGCCTGTGATCCCAGCACTCAGGAGGCAGGAGGATTGTTGTGAGTTTGAGACCAGCCTGAGCTACAAAGTGAGCTTAAGGGCAGCCTGAACTGCATAGTGAGACCCTATCTCAAAAAGACAAAAAAAAAAAAAAAAAAAGAAATTTTCTCCCCTGAGGGTAAAATCACTATTCTAAGGGCATATTTACTATATAAAATTTTCTGGTTTGTTTAGATTTTGTTATGGAACTATAAATCTAGTTCATATGGGTAGATGTGGTAAATTAATAGTTATTACAGGGGCTAGGGAGATAGCTCAGTGGAATAAGTGCTTGCCTAGGAAGCACAAGGTCCTGAATTTGATCACTGGTACCACCAAAAAAAAAAAAAGGTTACCACAACTTGTCATTTTCTAGGCTGTGTTTGATACTATTGTTATTAGATTGTACCATTTTAGCCAAGGTGACATAATTGTTCTAATCAGCTGTTCTTCCAAGACTGAGATTGCAAGTGCAAGGGTCTGAGTTCAATCGCCAGTTCAGCCAAAAATAAAAAACAACAACTACAAAGACCGAGACTGTTTGAGGATTATAAACAATACCATAGGTCAGTGCCAGAGAAGTAGCTGCTGGGACAAACAGGCAGTAACTTCTCATCCCCAATAAATGGGAAGGTCAGATCTTGCCACAGACTCTGAGCCCAAAAGCCTGCTGGGCCTGGAAGATACTTCTGAGTAGTCATTTCCTAAGGGTTCTAAGGGGCTGGGGAAATAGCTCAGTGGAGTAAGCACTTGCCTGGCAAGCACAAGGTCCTGAGTTTGATCCCTGGTACCACCAAAAAACATAGGGGGCTGAGGGGATAGCTCAGTAGAATAAGTGCTCCCCTAAGGGTTCTAAGGACTAGCTATAAAGCTACTTGTCATAAGCAATTTACAAGCCTTAACAGAGAAATTAAGCTAGAAGAAACAATATGAAAACTGAGGTCTTTATTTCGCCCCTTTCTTTATTTGATTCCTACAAAAACCAGACAGACACTGGAGAAGTACAGGAAACAACTGCAAACTCAGACACAGAGAGCTGGTCAATGTCCTCTAGGGCACAGTACACATAGCTGGTGTTCCTGGCAAACACTTTTTTCCTAGCCCTATCAGAAAGGAGATCTGGGGGCTCAGAATGCCACCACAAAAACCTACTTCTGTGGCATATTTGAGCTGGTTATTCTGAGAAACTGCTGGCAAAGGAGTAGCTCTGAAAACTTGTCCTTTGTTAGAGAGAGTGAAAGAGTATGCCAGGTAGGGTGGTGCACACCTGTACTCCCACCACCTGCTGAGGCAGGAGGATCACTGCAAGTCTCAGGATAGCCTGGACTAACTATATAGTGAGTTCAAGGCCAGCCTGGACTACATAGTAACACCTGTCTCTCTGTGTCTCCAAAACCAAAAACAGTAAAATATCTATATCGGGGAAACAAATCTGTACCAAGAAGAGGACTGCTCCCTCCCATTCAGACCCTTTTTCTGCAGAGCCCCAAGTCCTCAAAGTTGCTAGGGGTCCAAATCCACATCCTGAAGCTGCAGGCAGCCCAGCAGATCCAGCCTGCTGAAACCCTGGAGGAGCCAATCCCACACCAGCAAATCCAGGCTCAGCCATTGCTGGCCAGTCTCCTGCGGGGGATCAGCAGATACAGACCCATGCTATGGAGGGCTTTCCCCACCACATGGCAGCAGCGCTCACCTGAGCTCACCTGGGAAGGGGAGCAGCGGTTGGCAGTGCTGGTGTACTTCAGCCAGTGAAGGAGTGCACAGTGGCCATGCCTGTCACCAGGTCCTATGCCATCTTGGGGCAGCCAAAGGGCTCTGTCCTAACCATTCTGCAGGACCGGCAACAGAACTGTACCTTTGAAGCTAGATTTACAGCAGTAGGCGGCACTGCCTGTACAGTGCCCTACAGGAAAAACTTGGGCCACCCTGTTTACCTGCCCAGCCCCAGGAGCCCGCAACAGCTGAGCATTATTTGCACTGGCATCCCCAGGAAGGCCACTACAGAGTTGACATCAGTTTCTCACCCACAGCCCTGGCAGCTGTAAAGGTAGAGGGAAGATGAAGAGAAGACAGAGGGTGCCGTCTCTGTAGCGCAAATGCCTGTGAGGAGGCAGTACACAGCCTTGCCAACTCTTTTCAGCACATCCCAGTGGCTGTGCAGGATATGTCAGGCACATCCCAGAAGATAGCTCTGCCAGTCCATACAGGGGATCCTCGGTCGCAGCTCCAGCAGCAAACCTGCAAAAACAGATGCCACAGCCAGATGTAGTGCATTCCTGGAATCCCAGCACTTGAAAGGCTGAGGCAGGGGGTTCATTCAGAGTTTGAGACCAGCCTGGGCTGCAAAGTGAACTCAAGGCCAGCCTGAACTTCATAGCAAGTCAAAAAGACAAAAAAAAAAAAAAAAAAAGAAAGAAAGAAAGAACAACAGGGGCCTCCAGCACTGCAATGCACAGTATAGTAGCAGCAGTCACAGGCACAGCCAAATTCTTATAAACCAGAGACACTGAAGTACGGAGAAACTGGGGCCAGACCACAAAAGGCGTGCTGGAGCTGGTGCTCATAACAGACTGGCACCCATGGGAGGCGAGAGCTCCTCAGCTGGGGCCAAGGAGCATCATACGGTGTCCACAACACAAGAAGCTGGACGTGGAGGGGGAGCCCTGCGACTCGTGCTCTATCTACTGTATTTTCCTGTGCATTCAGAAGCCTCCTTTTGGAAATGGAAGGGTAGGAGGCGTTTTCTCTGATCTCTGTACATTTGATCCATTGAAGGACGTTCCACCCTGGGTCACCACGTTTGGCTGTCCCATCCAGCCATGTGGCTGAGGAGATGGCGTGGAGAGGGAGAGCAAGCAGCACAGAGCCCACTCCTCCATTTCTTGCCGGCCACCCTCCCATGCTTACATAGCACCACTTCCTGTGGAGCCAACAGACTAGACTCCTCACCCTGCCTGAGGCTTCTAATGGCCAGGGGTCCTGAAAAGTTGCAGACTGACTTTTGTTCGTTTGTTTGTATTTTAGAGAAAGGTCTACGTGGTGTTCAGGGTTTCACTACTAAATCGGACGCGTAGTGATTCTCCTGTTTACAGCCTCCCAAGAGCTGGGATGACAGGCGCGCCACCATGTCCAGTCTCAATTGCCATCTCAGCACACCCCGGGGGTGGGACCAGCACCAAAGGCCCGGGAATTGAACACCTCCCCTTACCCCCTTGCCCCTCTACCTCCTGCCCCCCTACCCTTGCACCTGCACCTACTTGCAAGCCTTTTAACCTGCTGAGCTATTTGGCTGGCCCTCCAGGCTGACTTTTTTTTCAGAGCCCTGAGGAAAGAACTTGGTCAGATAGCAGAAAGCCAGCCTCTTCCCTTGCTCTGGATGGAGCTAAGGATGGACTGAGCTCCAGGGACCTCCTCCGGCTTCCACTCTGGCCTGGTGCACACCACAGACCACAGGGGAGCCATGTTGTCTTCATGTTCCTGTTCAGACATAAGTGTAGCATCTAACAAAAAAAAAAAAAAGGGAAGAGAAACTCAATTATGATTTATTTTTAAGACTATTTCTACTACACCCTCCTTCACCACAAGTGACATTTTAGTTGCTAAAGTAAAAACTTTGCCATGCTTTTTTTTTCCTGGCCTAACATCTAAGCCTAAAACCTGAGACTCCTGTGCCTGATGGAACTCTTGTAACATATGCCTGTGTATCATACAAAAATACTGTTTTGGGGGCTGGGGAGATTGCTCAGTAGAATAAGCACTTCCCTGGCAAGCACAAGTGCCTGAGTTCAATCCCCGGTTCTGCAGAAAAACAAAAACAAAAACAAAACCCTGTCACCTCAAAAAAAAAAAAAATTGGGGGCTGGAGATATAGCTCAGTGGCATAATGCCTGTTTGGCAAGTATGAGGTCATGAGTTCGATTCCCATACACCCCCCACAAAAATACTGTTTTGTTTCTTTTATGTTTTTTTGTTTTGTTATTGTCTTTTTGAGACAGGTCTTACTATGCAGTTCAGGCTGGCCTTGAATTTGCAATCATCCTCCTGTTTCAGCCTCCTAAATGCTGAGATTACAGGTGTATGACACCACACCTGGCTCTTTTATGTATTTTAACTCTAGTTGTTTAGTAAGAATGACAAATACACAAGGCATGATTGTGCACCCTGTAATCCCAGTATTCGGGACGCTGAGACAGGAAGATCTCTATGAGTTTGAGGCTAGCCTGAGCTACAGTCTGTGCAACATAGTGAGACACTGCCTCATAAAAAGGAGGGGGAGGGAGGCAGAGGGCTGTTCAAAGATATTTTTTCTTGGGCTGGGGAGATAGCTTGGTGTTATAGGCCCCTGCCTGGCAAGCCCAAGGTCCCAAGTTTGATCCCCAGTGCCTCATGCTGTGCTGGCCCCAGAACCCAGGCATGCTGTCCAGACCTGAAACTGAATGTGGTAGTACACACCTGTAATCCCAGCGTGGGACAGGCTGAGACAAGAGGATCACTATAGAGCAGGGGGTGGTGGCGCAGGTCTGTAATCCCAGCACTCAGGAGGCTGAGGCAGGAGGACTGTTGTGAATTGAGACCAGCCTGAGCTACAAAGTGAGCTTAAGGCCAGCCTGAACTGCATAGTGAGACCCTGTCTCAAAAAAAAAAAAAAAAGAGGATCACTATGAATCCAAACTGCACAGCAAGACCCTGTATCAAATAAATAAATTAAAACAACAACAAAAACAAAGATACTTTTTCAGTAAAGCATGATACTGTCATGCCTGTCATCCCAGTATTGGAGAGGCTGAGGCAGGAGGATTGCTATGAGTTTGAAGTCCAGCCTGAGCTACCTTAGTAAGACTGAACTATAGAAAGCAAAGCAAAGCAAAAAGCAAAGCAAAGCAAGCTTTTCTTGCCCTCTTTCTGAATCCAGGGCCTCATATACATGATAAGCAAGTACTCTACCACTGAGCTACACCCCCAGCCCTTTTTATTTTGAGAGGTCTCACTAGTTGCCCAGACTGACCTCCACCTGCCTCAGCCTCCACAGTAGTTGTAATTGCAAATGGTTTCACCTCACCCAGCACTGAGACACTTCTTTTTAAACCTAAATGACTTTATCTGCATAACAAGATAAACTTCATTGACCTCACCTTTCTTCCCTTTCTCCAGCTCTCCACTTACACTTGTACTTCTATCACACATCCCTACCACCAGCAGCAACCCCCCCTCCCTCTTTTCCTTCCTTCCTTCCTTCCTTCCTTCCTTCCTTCCTTCCTTCCTTCCTTCCTTCCTTCCTTCCTTCTTCTCTCTCTCACTCTCTCTCTCTCTCTTTCATGTTAGGTCTTTTTTAGACAGGGTCTCTCCCACACATATCTGTAATCCCAATATAGGATAAGTTGGCACACACCTGTAATCCCAGCACAGCACAGGCTGAGACAAGAGGATCACTATGAGCTCATCTGGACCTTGAGCTCAGTTTGTAGCCCAGGCTGGCCTGGAGCTCACAACAATTCTCCTGCCTCAGCCTCTAAAGTGCTGGGATTATAGGCATGTGGCACCACGCCCAGCAGCACCATTTCTTTTGGTAGTTGTGAAGCTCTGTAACCTTTACTCATCTGACATCTGACCCTTCTTAGTCTCACAGTTTGTAGGATTCTTCTATGTATGCAATCAAAAATGGACTTTCTCTAGTTAATCTCACTTATGTTAATTCATCACGCAGCCAAAGCACCCAGAAGAGTGAAAGGAAGACAGAAGAAAACACAGTTCACATTCACACTCTTTTCATGTGAAAATGACTACAGCGCATTTGTGGTCTTGCCCAGAGGCTGAATCAGCTTCCCTGACCTCTACTTTAAAGTCCAAAGCTGTCTGACTGGCTGGGCTTCTCTCAAACACCAGGACTTGTTCTGCTGGAGAGATAACATCTTGCAAAGAGCTGGCTGAGCCGGAAAAGGGTCAGTGTCAGATGCTGTCCGACCTGGTGTCCAGGGGGCGGGCAGTCAGCTTATTTCAGAATTCCCTTCAGGATCTGCTATGGGGACGACCCACTAAGGCCTGCTCTTTTCTTTCCCACAAGCGCTGCTCAAAGAGCACTCACTCATGCCTTCCTAGCACTGTAACGTACAGCTGGCTTCTGAAGGAAGGCTCACTCTGCAGTCAGAAGAAAAGCTGTGCTGGACAAAAAAATAACAGTAAGTTGGAATTTTCTTTGAACTGTACTGGGGATTGAATTGAGGCCCCAGTGAGCTACACTCCCAGCCCTTTTCTTATTTTAATTTTTTTATTCTAAGACAAGAGGGTCTCCCTAAATATCCAAATTGCCCTAGTTGGGTCAAAATTTTTGATCCTCCTGCCTCAGCCTCCCAGAGTGCTAAGTTCACAGGGATGTGCCATCATGAATTGTGGGGGGGGGGGAGGTGTTTACCGGGGATCTAACTCAGGATCTTGCACTTGGCAGGTAGGCACTTATGCCTCTGAATTATACCCTCAGCCCCCGCTTCCTTTCTTTCTTTTTTAGACAAGGTCTGGCTCTGTAGTTCAGGTTGGCTTTAAACTCACTACATAGCCAGGCCTGTAATCCCAGCACTCAGGAGGCTGAGGAAAGAGAGTTGCTGTGAGTCTGAGGCCAGCCTAAGCTATATAGTGAGTTTAAGGCCAGTCTCAACCACATCGTGAGACTCTAAAAAAAAACAAAACAACACCTGAATTGTGTCCACCAGCACACACCTGTAACCTTAGCATTTATGAGGCTGAAGTAGGAGAATCACAAGTTTTGAGTCTTACCTGAGTAACTTAAGGATATCCTGTCTCAAAAAATAAAATGGGCCGGGCGTGGTGGCGCATGCCTGTAATCCCAGCACTAGGGAGGCTGAGGCAGGAGGATTGTTGTGAGTTCGAGACCAGCCTGAGCTACAAAGTGAGCTTAAGGCCAGCCTGAACTACACAGTGAGACCCTGTCTCAAAAAAGACAAAAAATAAAAAAAAAAAAAA
>PVKA01050917.1:0-12478 GCA_004027165.1 Ctenomys sociabilis
AAAGGAAAATTATATGTGGTCTATTTTTTCACTGGGAGAATTTTTCATGATTGATTTAAAATGTATTGTTCTTTTATTGTGTGGTGATTTAATTTTCTTGATTTCCATTTTATATCAGGCAATTTAATATTGTGAATATCCTATTAGTATTAATCTTTGTAGAGAAACAGCCGTCACAGTCTGGCTTTGCAATCATTTGTCCTGTTGAATTTGGTTTAATGCAAAGGAAGAAGTGTTTTTGCACACTGTTCGAGGTTTACACTAAAAGAATGATGACAGATTTCCTGTCAGTATAGCATGGTAACCACGTTTCAGGCCACTAAGAGCTTCTCCTTTTTCTTTGGTAACCCATTCCTTCAAATACTCATAAGTATAAGTTTTAAATTTAATTTATTTTATATATTTTTTAGGGAAGTGTCGACAGGGTGTTCAGGGTCTCACTACTAGATTGGACTCCTAGTGATGTGCCTATGTACAGCCTCCCAAGAGCTGGAATTACAGGTGCGTGCTGCCATGACCAGGCTCAATTGCCATTTCAGTACACCCCAGGGTCGGGGCCAGCATGGCAGTGCCAGGGATTGAACCACCTGCCCCTGCACCTGCTTGCAGGCACTTTACTCTGCCGGCCCGGTTCTTGAATTAGATGCAGGTGTTAGTCACCCATGTGCAATTAAGAAATGAATGAAGTTACTAAATGTAAACAATTTTTTTAGAGTCATTACTTTGGAGTTTCCTGCTCAATGCCAGGCTGTGCCCTTACTGTGGACCTCTGAGGGGCTGACAGCTGGCTAGGGAAGGTCAAGTGTATAGGTTCAAACTTCTTTCATTACTAGGAAACAAATCGGAGCCCAGGACCCTGCCCCCATGCAACCGAATGTCTTCCCTCCAGGAATTGCTGCTAGCACCTCCCAACAGTGCCACCGTATGGACCAAACCAAACGCGTGGGCCTTGAGGGCAGTTATCAAAACTATAGCAGTTATCTAATCGGATTTCATTCTATAAGAATTAAAAACTTTCATTAAGATTTGTACTCTGGTTGTACTCTTCTTTCTCTTCAATTATTTTGTAATTATGCAGAAAAGCTCTCCCACTCCCAGCCCCAGAGAGTAATGTTCCATTATTTTGAAACAATTTTCTGATTTTTGGTTTTGCTCCAAATGTGAGTAAGAGGTATTTAGTAGCTATGACACACCATTCAGCACACACGGGCCGTTGAGAATGGCAAACATATGTGCCATTCACTACAAAGGCAGCAGCCTGTGAACCCATTAAACGGCACGCCTCTGCTTCATTATTTGCTAAAACTTCACAAGCAGAAATTGTTTGGATTGAACATGGAGGAATAAATCCTTCCTGTAAGAAGGACACGCAGCAACATACAGGATGGCTCTAATGATAATGCCATGACATTGACACAATCTTTCTTCAGCTTGATACAATGTAAGATACAACTTGAGCTTTGTTTACTATCTCAACACAGAAGTGAGGAAAAAACTGGCCTACTTTCATGTTTTTGTTTGTGAGGTATTTATCCCTATTCCACTTAAATAGCTTCTTAATGATTTAACTCATCAAAATGCAAACCTAGATTGAAGAAAGAAATGGGAGCATATTTTATACAGTGTCCCAGGAAACTTCCAAAGGAAAAGGATGCAACCCAACAACAGCATTTGGATGCTGAAGGAAAAATACTGTGTCTCACTTAGGATGCCGGAGAGAAACACTACCACAGATACACCACAGAGTGGATGCTATAGAGATGAGCAACTGAGAGGGCGGAGCAAGTAGGAAGCATTCTGAGCCTGGGTGTCCTAGCAAGTGTCGCAAATGGCAAGTGTGCACTTGCTTAACTCTGAAATAATCACAAATGGATTCTCCTCTGTAAAAATGCCTAGTGCTGCAATAAGAAAGCGAGGGTTCTCTCAGAGTGAAGTAGGCCATATTGGCTTCCTTGCTCTGTATCTCTCAAAGTGAAATCATGATTGGCCCTTGAGGGCAGAGTAAATCAAATTTAAGGATTCTGTACTATATACTAAAGGGAAGAATAGCAGAAGTGAAAATCAAAGAGATAAATCTTGGACCACCCACTAATATCTCAGTGGAATGTGTAGTAATTAAATTTTCAAATAGGAAAGAAAATGCTGAATGTGTTTCACACTGATAAAGAATGTCATGCACCACTTTTTTCTTGCAGAAAAAGTGTATTAGGAAAGGGATTTGATGCCTTGTAAGATTAAAAATTTTAAAGTGACTAAAAATTTTAAGTGGAAATTATTTAAGATCGTGCTTGATATATAGTACATTTCCCCACAATGCCAGATAAATTTAATTTGACAGTATCCCACTGAAATGAAAATTTTGAAACACTAGCATATTCAAAGTCTTCCTTTATCAAGATCTTGTGTCCTAGAAGATGCCAAATCAGTTAACTTCCTGATACAGCACCAGTCCTTAGCCCAGGTTCAGTATAGCTTGGACACTTGCAACTACTTCATCTTATGCATAGAAGTTACAGTGTTATGCTTCTGTGCATGCTTTCTCAAAAAATAAACTACTGAATAAGTATTAATGATTTAATTAAAAAGAAAACTTATTGGAACACAGTTTAAAATATGGAATATGGGTTCTAATATGCAAGTTAAATCAACTATCAGCTTTGTAGAAGTAAAAGATAAAACAAGGATTAATGAGAATCATCGTGCCCACATTTGCTTCTCTTATGTATTTACTTTTTGGTACCGAGGATCAAACCCAAGACCTAGTTAGGTCTTGCCAGGCCTACTCTTGCCCCACTGAGCTGTCTCCCGTGCCCAGCATCGCTTCTCTTGGGTGAATGATGGATACTGTCAGCTCACCACACTGCTATTTTAAATGAGCTGCAGACTTATTTTCAAATCAGTGATCTGAGCCTACACAGAACTGGACAATCTAACTTCCTGCTCCTTCAGGGGAGATGAAAGACTTTGTGTGGTTTGTTTATTTATTTATTTTTATTTCTTATTTTTTAGTGGAACCAGGGTTTGAACTCAGGCCCTTGCACTTGCCAGGCAAGTAATTATTCTACTGAGCCACTTACCCGGCCCCCTTGCGTGGTTTATTTGACAATGTTTCAAATGTACAGCTTGTCCTGGATTATTAGAGACTTGAACTTCAGAAACAGGGTAGATATGCTGAAAACCCTCCATGGACTCCTCCACCCATCTGGCTTCTTTTACTGCCAATTGCAAGGGAGATAAAGAAAATAGCTTTACTTCCCATGAGGTGGAAATTCCAGTCTGTGACTCAAAGAATTTTCTCTGAGCTGCCATGACCACTGCACAGAGAAAAAATCGTAAGACATCGAACCTTTATAATACAATATGGGATATGCAAGTGAAAGCGTTCTCATAAGTTACAAGCTAGTCTAAGTAATGCCAAATCAGTTTATAGACAGTTTATCAAAAGTTTAAGCTAATTAAGCAAAAACTCTTTAGAGTTGGAAGAAATTATTAGAGAGGTGTCCAGCTGATGAATAAGAAGTGTGGTCAACCTTTTGTTCACTAATGAGGAGCTCCCAGTAAGCTCAGTAGTCTCTTAGGAGAAACCTTCAATACGCTGGTCATTGGTGAAAAGATAAAATTTTTAAGAAAAAAATTACTGTAGGGTTTTCTCTGTAAAAATGCTTTGGGTATGAAACTAAATTAAGAAACAGAGGTTTTCACATGTGTATGATATTTCATTATTAATTTCATGGTGTATAAGTGAATTCATGATTCCAAGTGTATAGGTCTTCCAAAGTATAAAACAAAGATTGCTTATTGTGCTAAGGCTTTCAGATTCAAAACTCTTTCTTTAACAAAAAATCTTGTGATGCATATCTCATTTAAGGACACCTAATTAGGTAAAAATTTCTTATGTATTGCATAGTGATGATTGGGTAAATTTGTTACATCAAAATGAAAATTTATTTAAGTATGTTACAAAATATCATCAGGATTAACCTGCTACAATGTTGCATATGGTTTTAGTTTATAAATTTTTGTGTAAAATATATAATTATTTATTTAACATTCTATAGGAATTTAAATATTAGAATATCCATAGTGTTAGAAAATACCAGTTCCATTTTATATCTACGATGTTGTATATTCATATAATATTAACTTACTGACTCTATTGCAGCATAATGTCATGAAGCTTCTCTTCTGGATGTTGAAAAACTAAAGTTGAGAGACAAAAAATTAGAGAGATAGATGGACTAAAAGAGTAGCCAAAATTTTGGCCCTAGACCTTCAAGGTCAGTGAGGACTTGTAAGAGAACCTCATCTGTGACATCTTGTAACCCAGGTGAGTCCCTGATTTTCTGAGCAAGGAGGTAGGGGGGCACAGGGGCAGGCGATCAGCAGTGTGCAGTGTGCCTAAGTAGAGGCACCCAGAGAGAGAAAAGCTTCTCAGGATTTCACAGACAGCAAATTGTTCAAGCAGTGGCCATGACTCATCCAGGTGCCTGACACTGAGAGACCTAAGAGTTGCTGTGCGTGGTTCCAAGGTAAATCCTGTGGAGATTTAACTGACCTTGTCAGCAAAAGTTAAATTTGCATTTATACAGGTCATATTTGTATTTAACTCAGTCATAATCACCTAGCAGAAAAGTGTGACCATAAGATGTGAAAACTACTGCCATAATAATATGCTAAGCTGTAAAAGGCTCAAGTCACTAACAACTTCTGGCAGTGACCAGCTGCACTGCTAACTCACTACTTTATGGACTATTGGACTAAATAAGAGTATATTGCTGAATTCAAGTACCTATAATCTTGGGACCTGGCATCAAGTATGAAAAGTCCTCTAAAGAGTTCCCCAAACCAGCTTCTCCAAGTGCATGGAACACACATCTCTGACACAATGAAGCAAAAAGAGGGGGATACATTGGGAGCCATGGAATCTGGAAAATTGGTCATATGTGTGTAAGTGGGCACAGGCCTCAGTGCTTAAAGCAGACAAGCTCCCTCAGTCCTGAGATCAGCATCCTGACTGGTTAATGTCAGCGAGTAGGCAGTAGGCTACCTTGTGTCATGTTACTGACTTTGCAAATGTATAAATAAACGCTCATACCGGTGGGTAATGTGAGGTCATCTCATCAGGCAAATTAGCTGCCACCTGACCCAGGTTTTGTCTTCCTGCCTATCTTTTCCTCATTCCTCACCCCAGGTAGAGCAGATCATACTGAGACCCACAGATTCTTACAATGACATGCATGATTCCTCAATGGCCTTCAGCAAAATGGTCCTCCTTTGTGCACAGCACGAAGTTTAGGTGCTGATTTACAATACTTGGATATGAAGGCACTGGAGTACAGCTATCAATGGACAGAAAGTGCCAAATGCCACCATTATTAATTTGGTTTTGTTATAAAACTCTCAAGAAATTATGCAGGTGAAATGGGATGGCTTGCAATCCTGGCACCTGGGAGGATCAGGCAGGCAAATGTCTTTGAGCTCAGGGAAGCCTTGATTGCTTAGTGAGCTGAAGGCCAGCCTATACAACATAACAACACCATGCTCAAAAGATGAAAAGTAGATTTAAAACCCAGTGAAGTTGATGGAGAATCAACAGCCCCTCAGGTCTTGAAATTCTTCTCTGTAGCCAAATAAGTAAGTAAGTAAGATACATTTTTAAAATGCCACTCATGAGGCTCCGCCTGCCCCAGATCAATTATTCTAGATTAAAACACATCTGATACGACTGTGGAAGCTCTAATCTGGCATGGGCTAGGCCCACAGTCAGCACTCCTAGGTGACTTTAGTAATGGCTGGCTGGGCCACTACAGAAAGAAACGCCTTGGGCAGAGACTCAGTGAGGCTGAACTGGAGTCATGACGCACTAAAGTAAATGTTGAAACATTGATTAAAAATAAAGAATATAGCAGGTAAGGATAAGTCCAAGATTTATTCCTTGATAGTAACGAAAAAGAGAAGCACACAGTCCCAATTACTACGTTTTTTAAAAACCAAATTTATTTTTGTCTATGCCTGAAAGTTTCACAGTTATTTCTTCCTTGAGCAAGTGCTCTCTCCATGGATCCGACTTTAATAGATGCATCTTTGCTCCCACTGGTGTGCGTCTTCTCAGGGTTATGGAGTATGGAAATAACAATGCTTCTGACAAGAGTACATTGGCAATATTATCGAAAACCCCCGAGAGAAAGCATTTTGCGTTGTATTTTGAAAACATGCATTAATTTAATTGAAAAATACAGCATACATTAATTTAATTTAAAAAGTAGAAGCAATTTCCAAAGATTATGCCACTCTTCTCTTCTTCTGGGATACTCCCTTTCTTACTTCTCTACATTTTCCCACTTTTTAATTATCTGTAGAAGCTCAGCCTTCTAAAACATCTTCTTATTAAGAGGAAAGTATGTTTAGTTATTAACCCCTGAGTATGACGGGGCTAGAAAATTCTAGTTCTGGATAATAGGAATTTCAGGTGATGGTAAGTTCGAATGTTACTTATAAGAGATTTCTCACAGCACATAGACACTAGGAAGAATGAACTATATCAGATATTGCCCTTGAGGTTTCATTAAGTCACTTGGCAACATTATTAGGTACCTTTCGAATATTTGGTCTTTCAATCTTTGTAGCGGTCCTATGACCAATTCCTATTACTACCCTCATATCAGATACAAGAAAATATGCATTTCATAGATTTAAATAATGTTTTCTGTCAAAGTTTTAATTAATGTTCTCCTATCTTTTGCCTAGTTTTTCCAGCAATGATTTGAGCTAGGGCTACATGTTAGTTAGCTTTCTGTCACTTGATGAAATACCCGAGGATAACAATTTAAAGAGGGAGAAGTTGACCTTGGCTCACGGTTTCAGAGGATCCAATCTCAGAGCCACTGAGTGCTTCCTTTGGTCAAGGATGAACTCAAGGTTCTGGAGGCAGTCAGCAGGAAGCGCTGCAGACAAGATGCAGTCTTCCCAATCACACCTCTGTGTGCTGCCTTTCCCAGCAAAGTCCTGCCTCCTCTGATGCATTCCTCTATCAACCAATCAGTGCATTAACCTTCTCTCTGAATCACCTCCTCAAAGCCTGATCTCTGATCACATGAGACTTGAGAGCATTTTTGACTCAGACCATAATAATCTAGATTCAAAAATTTGCACTATTTTCTCTATTATACTCTATTTCCTTATAAATTCCAAAGAAAAACTGTCTATATCCAAAGATTAGACAATCTTGGTCTTTTATTCCAATTATAAATATATATATTTGGTGGAACTAAGGATTGAGCTGAGACCCTCGCACTTGTGAGGAAAGTGTATATTCTATGGAGCCAACTCCCTGGCCCACAGTTACAAATATTTACCAACTAATTTAAACACTCTCTGTGACCAGGTAGTATTTATGGGAATATATGAAGAAACAAATATATATGTAAATAAAGTAAATGGGCATAAGAGAAAATAGTCATCATAGGTGCTTTTATTTATCTTTAAAAATGTATTTATTTTCTACAGGGCCTTTCTATGCATGGTACTGAGGATCAAACCTGAATCCTTGTGCTTAACAAGGAGGCACTCAGACTGAGCTATCTCCCCAACCCTCATAGCTGCTTTTAGAATGACCCTTTGAATAAAGCAAAATTTAAAAGCTACTAGCAATTTCAGTAGCAATAGAAAACCAACATTTTGGTGGCTTTCTTTCCAATTATCTTATATAAGTAAGTGTTGTGGGCATTATATTATCCAGTGGGCTTCATATCTGTGGATTTAATCATTCCTAAATTGAAACCAATTTTAAAAATTTATCTATAATGAACACATGCAGAAGTTTTATTTATACCAACTCCATAAATGATAAAGTACAAGTACTTCCATAGTATTTACATTGTGATGAGTAAAGGAACGTGAGCATACTCAGATTTTCATGTCTACAGGATTGTGGCCATTCTCCATAACATGAAATAATTGTTCTATTTATTTTCTTTCATTGTGTTCTGAAATTCTGAATTTCAGCATCATACATTGGTCTAACTTTTTCAGAAACTTTTTGATATCGTAAGATCTGCTTAAGTAAAGTGCAATTTTGTTAGCAAATGGAGTTGGTAATGACCCATAGTCATCTCTTGCTTTCCCCATTTCTTTAGGCAAGACATTTCCTGAACTCTCTGCACCCAAAATAACAGTGTGGTACAAATGAGCAAAATCTCGGTGACCTTTGAATCTCACTTTCGATCAAACCATAGTGCCTCTTACACTATAGGCCCTCAGCTCTCATGTGGGCTGGATTAAATCCAAGAACTACAATAAAGGCTGAGGCAAAGTAGATTGTAAGTCCATAAAACTTTAATTCGCACAGGAGCAAGCCTTAACCAGAAGAGCTGTAAAAGAAGTGTTGGAAAGATTCATTTAAAATCAACTTAGAGAATGGTTTGTGAAGAATACTACCTGGAATTACTGGAACTAGTTGGTGATATTGTCAATATCTGACAGTCTACAGTATTTATTATTATATGAGTCTGCTGAAGTTTACATAATATTCTTGGGTGAACTCCTTAAAGTTATAATAATAATAAAATCTATTTTCATTGATTTTTGCCCCATTGAATGAAACATATTTGAATTGTTCTGAGGTATTTAGCAACATAATGGGTTGATGGGGTATTGGAACATGTTGTGATCTATTTTGTATGTCTCTAGGGTCTCCAATGATTTTTCCTGTGGCCTTTTTGAATCTGAGCAATGTCAAGCCATCTACTTCATTTTACACAACAAATTTTTCCTCGTTCATGTTTCTGAACTTAATAATTAAAAGTAAACTGTGATAAATATAGTATTATTAAAGCATTATTATTGAAGGTTCTGCAGAAGTGCATTGGTGTCCATGGAGTACAGAAGTAATAACCAATTTTAGTTATCACCGATACATAATGCTGTACTCTCCAATAAAATCAACCAAAGGAAAGCAGTGAAGTTATCATATCACTTTCCCCCATGTTCCCAGGAAGTTTATCTTAGAATACTTTTCATATATGGCAAATACAAATGTAGCAAAAATCTTTTAATATAGGCTCAGAAAACACATTCATGATTTTACAATTTTTAAAATGTAATTCTTAGAAAATTACTCTAATATAATTTATAGTAAACTTTAAAAATTGCAGTGGTTACAGTGCAATTTTAAATTATTTGCTAATTTATTGCTGCTGTGAGTTTCATAAGATTGATTTAGACAGAAAATGTTCGATAATTAATATAGCATGTAATTTAAATGAATATTTGAATATAGAAGGCATCTTCTAGTCATTTACTCTGCAACTCTTTTAAAGTATGTTTGGTGTAAGCCTCTCAGAGGTTTTCAAGTGTCATTTATGATATTTTAAGCCGTTAGAAATTTAGTCTTAGTCTAATGCAAGATAGCTACAAATACTGAGACAGCATAAATTAAAATTAGGTAATTTCCCAACTAGACTTTGAGCTGTTAACATATTTAACTTGAAAAAGACAAAATTAGAATATTTTAATTTTAACTCAAACTTGTTTAGTCCCTATATGACATGACACGGAAGTCATAAATAACCAATTAAAAAATGATTAAGATTTTGTGATTTTTCGAATTAACTTCCACATGTGAATGCTACCATTGTAAACCAGTGAATCACAGAATTTCTACCCATGCCTCAACGCTTGTTTTCAATATTCTACCCATTCCTAAAGGTCATCTTTTATGTGATTTTAGGCCCTTTAGCAACTGTTACCCATTTTTCCCCTCTAACTAGCATGACTAATGGAGAGTAATAAATTACTGCCCAATATCCAACTTGCATTTATAAATCCCCCAACTGCCTATTTGACTAGAGTTTTCTTTGGTGCCCTTAGCTACAAGGTTCCTGAATGGTTGAAGGTAATTTATGAAGAAAAAGACACAAAGGCTTTTAAATTTTACTTTTTGATCTACAGCTGATGATGAGAGAGAAATATAGACCTTCCACAGCCTTTAAGAAACTATAAACCATTGTCCCCATGTTAGCATCTATCAATTTTTAGCCACTGCTACGAGGCTTCCAGCAATCAATTATTTCCTGGCTCAGTGAGGGGCTCAAAGCAATACCAGATAAACCAGAAATCAATTTTGTTGCCCTGCGGCTGTCTTACAAATATGTTTTCTCACTAGATTTAAAATAAGCAAGGCCAGAATTTGACTGGTTCTGAAACAATTATTTTTATAACACATTACCAAAAAAAGTACACATTTTATACAAGAACAAATGATAGTTTTAGACCCATGCATTCTACTTTTCTATGCTTTTTCTCAAATTAATAAGGAGGGGCAAATTTTACTGTTCTGCCTTGCAGTAAATATATTTTTTCATGGTGGAGACATTCACTTGAGCTGAGCTGTCATTTCTCCAGTGGCTGCTGGTGGTCATTGCAGAGAGGGAGGAGCAGGAGTGCCACCATGGCACGATCCCCAGCCTCTAGGCCACAGGAGTGTCTCTTGCAGCTGTCAAGCAGATGCCTCCTCAGCCTCTCCACATTCCCCACCCTCATATTTTCACTCCACTTTCAATGTTCTTATTCTTCCCAGCTTCCTCGCTTCCACCTCTGATGCTTTCCCACACTTCAGTCATCACAACCCTGTCTCAAGCTGCTTCAATCTGGCCAGACAAAGCCAGGTACTCAAACTGGAGTTCCAGGCAAGTGTAGGTTTGAGAGGCTATCATACAGACAGAATAGAGACAAAAAAAGGAGGAGGGAAGGAATGAGAGTAAAAGGTAGAAAATAAAAACTGAAGAAAAGAAAGACAAAGAAAATTATTGATTCCACATTTTGAAAATGTCTACTTACGGGCCTCAAGTATTTTGAATATCATCTCTCAAATAGAGAACACAGGTGGAGATCTTATGTTAGCCAGAATAAGAAAATAAGTTCCTAATTTCTATGTACATCACTACTAATTTTCTTTTCAAAAGCATCCTTCCTTTGAAAAGTTGTTAGTTGTTCCTGATATTTTTGAAGATTAAAAAATTATTTATGATGCTGAATGATTTTATGAAGAAATAGAGATACTGAGAAAGGGGTAAAAGGACAAATTTAGGGCCAACATAATTTGGATAGTGAGGGAACTCAGGATGGTTAAAGCCACGGAAATTGCATAGAAGCAAGGTCCGTAGCAGTACCGATGACCAGTCAGGAGTCTGCTATATACACGCTGAAAGTGAACAATAAATCAAATATTTGGTGGAAACTTCAAGCCAAGTTTCTCTCTACTAAGGGAAGAGATGAAGTGAATGAGATGGGAAGGCAAAATTATTTTGTGCTAACACACAAAAGGTGGAACCGTAAGCATAAAATCATGACTATCCTATGTGGCTATAAGTTGTTCCATGAACAAGCACATACAAATGTGGGTATGAATATCACATACATGTCTTTATGTATTTAACTTTTTCTTGCTTCATCAGCTGAGAGAACTTAAACAACACCTGGTAGCAAAGAGAAGAATTATGGCCAATTTCTTAATTTCTAGATTCATTTTTTTTTCAATATGTACAAGGGAACAGATTGTGACAGAGAAATGTCTAGTTCCTAGACAGAAAAAAACACAAGAGGAACATGAGGTATCATGCAGCAACAAGAAAGAATGCTGCTTAAAATAAAAAAGTCCAAATTGGTGAAGAATGTTCTAAGAGCAACAACACCAAGAAGAGATCCCAAGCCGAAAGCCAGAATAATGTGAGCAGGAAAACAGAGTAGTCTTGTATTGTGAGCCACAGATCAGTCCTCATCGTTGGCATGTGGCAGGGTGACCTTACAATGGATCTGATGGGCTTAGCATCTTGTGTCATGCGAACGTAGTTCCTTAGGATTCAATTGATATAATTATTAATATTTAAGTTGAAGGAGTTTTGCTACTGTATTTGTTGCATAAACCAGAAATTTCTGCCTTGGCAGAAACAATTGTTACTTCCAACATTTATAAACAGATGTTTGTTTTTATAAATTTAAGAAAACTAATACATTTAATCATAATTTTATACACAAAAATCAAAAGTTTTGATATTAATGTAATCACTCAGTTGTATTACTGAATGTTTTATGATGAAATATTTTATTAATTAATTAAATGTACTAAAGATTTCAACAAATAGTAGATGAGAAGATTCAGGTTAAACTGAAAAATCTTATCTTTTATTATTTTTATTTTATTTTGGCGGAACTGGGGATTGAACTCATGCTTTTGAGCTTAACAAGAAAGCTCTTATTCCACTGAGCCATCTCACTGGCCCCCTCTGAAAAATCTTACAATTTTACATTTTAAAAAGAAATATGGGCAAATTTTCTGTTATAAATGAAAAATCTATGCAAAGCAGAATTAATATTTCAAAGCTAGCCGGGCGTGGTGGCGCATGCTTGTAATCCCAGCACTCGGGAGGCTGAGGCAGGAGGATTGCTGTGAGTTCGAGACCAGCCTGAGCTACAAGTGAGC
>PVKA01050918.1:0-12471 GCA_004027165.1 Ctenomys sociabilis
AAACTTGAAAGAGAGTTTTGCAGGGTATAGTAGTCTGGGCTGGAATTTGTTTTCGTGTAGGACTTGAAGAACTCTGCTCCATGCTCTCCTTGCCTTCATTGTTTGTGTAGAGAAGTCGGCTGTAATTCTGATGGGTTTTCCTTTGAATGTGAGCTCCTTCTTCTCTCTAGCAGCTTTCAGTATATTATTTTTGTGTTGGGTTTCTGGGATCTTAACTATTATATGTCTTGGTATGTTTCTACTTGGGTTGAGGTTATTTGGTGTTCTGTATGCTTCAGTGACCTGAATGTTGGATTGTTTCCTCATATTTGGGAAGTTTTCTGCGATTATTTCTCCCCAAATTCTTTTAAAAAGTAGGGGTACAATACCATTATCAAGGACTAATTTAGACTGTTGAGGAAAAAATAGAAACATTGTTTTGGAGGAAATAACTTCAGTGTGCTGGGGTGTAGAACAGTGCAGTGTTAACTGTGGGGGAGCCTGCATCCCAGAAGTGAGAGGCAGCTAACTCGGCTGTGGAGGGCTGAGCACGAGGCCAGCAAGTGTGGCTTTCGTGCAGAGCGCACGGCTGCAGGCACAGGCAAGGGCACAGGATGGCATGACAGCACTGTCTGAAAAGCCTAGAGCTTCAGTACTACATTTACTTTTCTAACACACAGGACCACAATTCTGGGTGGTCTGTGTTCATCTCACACAAGTCCTGGAAAGATAAATGGAGCCAGTTGCCTCAAGTAGCGACTGCTAAGAGGAAAGTTTTCTTCAAATGTATTTCTCCATCAGTATTTCCCCATAGGGCAACCAAAAACTTGATTTATCATAAATTCACCCAGAATACATGTACAGTAATACAAATGTGGTGTATTTAAATGCACTTTCAGAGAAATTTACTAGCAATGATCACAAACCATAAATAAAAGAAAAACAGCCCAGCTCAGGTGCTTCCAGGAGTGGACAGGCTCCAAGTCAGCTGCTGCCCAGAAGCCAGAGCTCGATTCAAGCAAGCCCCAGTGGTCTTATGGGCACAGCCATCCCATCTGGGACCGGCCTCTACTCAGGGGCTGGCCCTTCATGCGGGAGGATGCTGTTAAGCTCTGTGGATTTCTTTAACTGCTTGTTGGGCAACAAGGAAGTACGAACTGACCAATCAGCAACACAGGTCCCTCGGTAATTAATAACACTTAGCTTCAAAAGCCAACTACCCACTGACAGCTCAGAGACCTGCCTGCCATGCATGTCCTCTTTCATGTCATGGAAACACAGTAGCATCTAGTCTACAAGCTGTTTCGGGTGTTGACTATGATCATGTAAGCTGCTCCTTAATGAAGCGTTCATTAAACATCGTCTGGAGCCAATCAATCAGTCAGCCTGGGCCACTTCCAACTATCTGCGTCAGGACTCACGACCAGTTATCTGGCTATGTTACCTCTGACGTTAACCACTCATTTAGCATCTTAAGGACACAGTTTTCGTAACGAATCACCTTGCCTTTTAGTGCTCTTGAGCACTAACACTCATTCTGCAAAATTGTAGCCAAGCAGCTATACAAGAAGCCTACTTGTTTTTCCCTTTCCTTTTCCTAATAACTCCTCTACCCTATACAAATATTCTAAGGCACCCCTCTACAACAATCTAAAGCAAGTTCCAGAATTGCTCTTCCTTCATGGAATCTGCCAATTGCTTCAATTACTGCTCAGAACACACACTGCAGTTTGAAGAGTCCCAGTGTCCTCATCCTGTCACTAATACCCCCAGATTGGAGGTTCCTGAGTCCCCACGTGGACCCAAGAGCACCCAGAGCCCTCATTTAACCCCAGCAGCACCTTGAATGAAAACGCCAGTCCAACTTCCTCTTACGCTGGGCAAAGCATGAAGTCATCACAGGCTTTGAGATTTTCCCCATCTCAACCCCCTCAAAGGCAAATGTGCCCATGAAAGAAAAGTTGCTCTGTCTTACCCAATCCCCAGGGGAACCAGGATCAATAGAAACTACATAAGATTGTGCTTGGTAAACAATAAGAAAGGCTTTCAAAAGTATACACTGAGTTTAAGCATGCCTGAAATAAGAAATAACTGGAAGAATATCTCCCTTGACCTTTGCATAGGGCCTTTCACAGGACTCTCTCAATATTGCAAGTAAAAGAAAGTTCTTAGCACTCTGTGCTTTTTAAAGCCTGCTGACAGCTTAATTGAAGGGGTCTTGTGAACAGTTCGTTGTCAGGAGTTCTAGCCAGTGCTACTTCTTCCTGAATTCCAAGAAGCATATTCTCTAAAGTTTACATTCGCGCAGCATGCACGTGCCCAGACCAGCATTCAGGGTGGCTTTCTTGGAGGATGGGTTTCACACCCATGCCCACACAGCCAGGTCTAGCACATGGCCAGATGGCAGACAGCATGTGGCCTCTCACAGGGAAGGCTCACATGCACATCACTCACAGACACAAAAGGAGGGCTGGCCTCCAGAAAAGTGACACGTAACAGTGAACAAATGGGTCTAAAAGGGAAAGAAAGCACTGAAAAAGGATAAATATTTAGCTACTTCATATTAAGGAAGAGATGACAAAATCATCATTCAGAAGGTTTTTGTACACATGAAGGATGCCAAGTGACACAGCACATAAGCAACAAGAGAAAAGAAAACGTTTAGATAATCATCACAATGGTACTGTGTTCGCTGGACTCTTTGGCTACCTTTGAACATCCAGTACCTACTCTTTAGATCTGGAATGTGTCCTGAGAGTCAGAACTTCAGGTTTTATAAAAACTCTGCCTGTAACATAAAAGAAGAGAGGGAGATCTTTCTATTATTTCCATTAAGCACACATCCAATTCTAGGACATCCCTCGAAAACAGCTGCTGGTGCTTGTGATGAGAAAATGATATGCAAAGTTTTAACAAGCACTTCATACCCTGATTTTCTGGAGCAGGTATTGGTATCAGTATGATTTTTTCTGTCCCTTAAAAAGTCTGATATTTTTGTGGCTATAAAAATAACTCACTGCATACTTCACAGGAAGGGTTCATGTAGTATTTGTTTTCCTACTGCTGACATGTTTCATTTAGCATAATGTCCTTAAAGTCCATCCATGTTATGACAAATGGCACAACCTCCTTTAAGACTGGAATGGAATTGCACAATGTGTACATACTTCTTTATCCATCCATTCATCTGTCTAAGGATACTCAGAATGTTTCCACATCTTTGCTATCAAGAATAGTGCTTCACTAAACATAGTTAAATCTACAGAGTCTAGGAGTAGAGTAGTGTTTAGTAGAGTAGTGTTTACAATGTGGAGATACTACTCAATGGGCATAAATTTCAGTCACACAGTTGAGTGAGCTCTAGATATCTACTGTACAATATTGTGCCTAGAGCTAATAATGTGTTAGACACTCAAAAATTGTTAAGAGGGCAGCTTTCTTGGTAAATGTTCTTACCACAGTGTTTTCTGAAATGATAATAATTCATCATCTTATCTAATGAATTTTAAGCACTATAAGTTCAAGACATATATCTACCATAAGCATCCTTGTGTCCATTTCCCTAAATTATGTCACATAAGTGCAACCTGATAAACAATTTATTGAAAAAATGACAACACCAGCAGCTATCACAATGTAATACAGCATCTTATATAATTATATAAATCCTATCTCATGTATGACAATGTACAAATTCTATCTAACATATATGACTTTTGAACCACAATAGCTGTACTCTTAAATGCCCTAATCCATTCAATCTGGTATAATAAAATACCTTAAACTTGGCAGCTTATAAATTACAGAAATTTATTCCACACAGTTCTGGGGATAAGAAGACAGAGACAAAGGTGTTAACATACTTAGTGTCTAATCAGGTGCTAATGTCCTACTGTCTGCTCAAGGCCTGCTCACTGCTTCATCTGTGGCTTGCACTGCACCCTCATGTGGTCAGAGGGTGCAGCTAGCTCTCGGAGGTATCTTTTATAATGTATTCTAATTCCAGCCATAGGACTCTGTTCTCATGACCAAATCACATCTCAAGGCCCCACTTCCTAATCCGATCACCTCAGGTGTTGGGATTTTAACTTAGAAATGGGCAGACACAAGCATTTGAGCACAGCACTAAGAAATGTATGATGGAGAAGTATTATAAAAATAATTCTTAGGGCTGGCAAGACAGCTCAGCAGATAAAGTGCCTGCTTGGGCAAGTGCAGGACTAGGGTTTGATCCCTGGCTTCACATACCATGCTGACTCCACCCCTAGGTGCACTGAGCTGGCCACCGAGACCAGGCATGGTGGTGCATGCCTACAATCCCAGTGCTGGGGAGGCTGAAAACAGGAGAATCACTACAAGTCTGAGCTGCATAGTGAGACCCTGTACCAAATATATTTTTTAAAAAATGTTCAGTATCATTGGTCATTCGATAAACAAATTAAAACAACATTGGGATTCCATCTTACCCCACAAAGAATCACTGTCATCAATAACAAACGCTTGAAGGGCTATGTAGAAAAAGAAACCCTTCTTCAGTGTTGGTGGGATAGAACTACCACAACCTCTGTGGAAATCAGTGTGGATATTCCTCAGAAAACTAGGATTAGAGGTCCCACTGGATCCTGCTATTTCTTCCTGGGTATTTTTCCAAAAGAACTGAAAACACATCACATCTGTACATGTGGATCCATGCTTACAAAAGCACAATTTGTCATAGATAAATCGTGGAAACAACCAGAATGCCCATCAACTGAGAAATGGATAAAAATATGTGGGATTTGTATACAATAGAGTATTACTCACCTACATGGAAAGACAAACTCAAAACTTTCATAGGTGGATGGATGCACGTAGAGAAGTGAAATAATTCCAGATCTGTATGTGGAAGCATTATATTGTTTCCATAGTGTAAGAACCTGAAAGAGTAAATAAAATCTGAAAAGTACAATACATATTGTGAAAGGGAAAGAAACTTCTCAAAAAGAAAGAAAAACTGGGATGAGGGAAGGGAGAAAAGAAAAAAAGGAATGGAAATATGATAGCTAGATAATTATACTACTAATTTCTATTGGTTTATTGAAAGGAACAATTAATGTTTAATTTTTGGCCAATTTTACATGCTTCTATTTGATGATCTGAACAACTATTTTGAAGACAACAGTATGCAACATAACAACCATTGCTGAATTCACATCATCTTATTTTTTGAAATTCTATATTGTTTCTAATGTTTTTATTATTTTTTCTCTTTAAAAATAAAAAAAATTAAAATTAAAAAATCTGGCCAAAAGTTTTGTAACTGTACCACTACCTCAGCATTTGATTGCCTTGACATTTCTTCTGCCAGATTAATTAGACCATGGCCTTTAATCTCAGTCTCAGGCAAAATCTCTGGACATGCACAAAGTGCAGAGAAGCTTTATGTTAAGCCACACACATGCCAGTGCAGCAGAAACCTCCAAACTCTGGTCTTCACTTGCTTTCTAATCATTTGAGATCTGACCAGAATCCTCTATGTACAGCCTAAGATGTTTCAGCTCTACTTCTTCAGATGACATCTCTAAACCATTCCAAACTCTTCACACAAGCCATTCCAAGAGCTTCTGAACAATGTAGTCAGGTATAGTCACACCAATAACCCACTGCTCTGGTACCAAATTTTGTTGCATTCAGCATTTGCAAGGGAAAAGATATAATACGAAACACATAATTTATAAGATTATTTTATAATATTCACCAAAGAAGTCAAATGCAAAAGAGTGCAAGAGATCTTTTCACGCAGTAGAGATCCAAAGAGATTTGACCCAGAGCACAGCCTGGAGTGAGTGGGACTGCCTGAGGCCCTCCAGAACCTCACTCAACCCCTAGCCCAGGCCCGGCATGTCAGTGGGACCTCCCTGGCCACCAGGTCTTCATTTGACCAAGGCCTGGAGTGTGAATGGATCTTCCTCCATCAGACAGGCCTGGTGTGGCACCCTGGGGCAGAACTCCCTCCAGAGAGGCTAGAGGCAAGACCCACCCTGCCAATCTAGGAGCAGAATATCTTGCCAGAGTGGCCCAGTGTGATCACTCCTAAGGGCTGCAGCAGGAAAAACTAGAGTACAGCAGCCAGACCCCAGCCAAACCCAGCTGGACAAGTTTGAATTTGGTAGATCCAGACCTGGCGCTAAGGTAATAACTGTATCAAAGCTCCACACCAAAGGTCAGAAGCCAGCATTATACAAAACGACAAAGAGAAGGAGCAAAAGGCATTCTCAGGCTCTGAGCCAACCCAGAACAAGTTCAGGACACAGTAGCATAGAAGAAATTGGAAAGCACACACCTAAAATCTCTGAAATAATAGCACCGGAAATAAAGAAACAACTGCAGAAGAGTATAGAGGAAATCAGATCAGAAATAATTTCTGAAGTAAAAAAAGAAATGATAACTATAATGAAAGTAGTACTAGGTGCTTCTAAAGAAGACACTGATAAAAAATACAGGAGAATATAAAAATGATGGAATCTTTGAATGAGAAATATAGGAAAGAAATAGAATGCATTAAGCAGATTCAAAGAGATATATAAGAAATTAAAACCTCAAACACAAGCTGGCAAAACCTTTTGAATAAAAGTGAAAATAGACTTTCAGATCTTGAAGACACCATCACACTAGTGCAAAGGTAAGCAAAGATCTCTTAAAAACAACTAGGATGCAGGAAAAAATAATTCAACAAGATAATGCAAAGATGAACAATGTGAGACTAATAGGCATCAATGAGAAGGAAGGAGTCAATACAAATGATATAAAGAGAATATGGGCAGAAGTAATAGCAGAAAACTTCCCAAGTATGGGAAAACAGTCTGACATTCAGACAGTTGAAGCATACAGAACTCCAAATAACATCAACCCAATTAAAACCACACCCAGACATTTAATAATTAAGATCCCCAAAATTCAGCATAGGAACAGTAGTATACTAAAAGCCACTAAAGAAAAGAAACAGATCACGTTCAAAGGAAAACCCATCAGAATAATGGCAGATTTCTCTTCACAAACCAACAAGTCAAGAAGAGCATGGAGCAAAGTACTATAAGTCTTGCAAGAAAACAAATTCCAACCCAGACTGATATACCCTGCCAAAACTCTCAATTTTGATGGAGAAGTGAAATATTTCCATGAAAAAGAACAACTGAAGAATTTCATGATGACAAAGCCAACCCTACACAGACTACTAAAAGATATTCTAGTGAGGGATCAAAATGATCACAAGTCCACGAATGAGAATGGAAAGAATCCACCAAATAGGGCAAACAAACACAGGAGAAAATGAGGTATACAACAGCAGTCCTTCAATTATTATTTTGTATACAGCAGCAAAATATTTCCATCAGCACACTCTACAAATGGACTTCTCTTGCGATTCATGTTTCTGTCTGGGTCTATAGGGTGGATATCAAGAAAATAGCAGTATCTCAGCCCCAGAAGTGACACCTGGCCACCAGTAAGTGTCATGGACACTGTCCACGTCCACAACATACTAGAACTTTATGGGCTATCGTATCCCCAAACTGTTAGAAGTGCTGGTCATATATTTGCCATTCTATTATTTTTGTTATAGATTATTCTTAATAATTCTTTTGTTTTTAAGAGATCTTTTCTTACCTTTGCACTAGTATGATGGTGTCTTCAAGATCTGAAAGTCTATTTTCACTTTTATTCAAAAGTTTTCGCCAGCTTATGATTGAGACTTTAATTTCTTGTATATTTCTTTGAATCTGCTATCATGAAAACTTTTTCTTGATATTTTTGTATATATTAACCTAATCAAATACTGTGTGAGTACTCTGAATTGATCTCAAATTCATACATATGATACATTATATTCTGGCCTCTTAGTTGGACTCACAATTTAATTCTAATTTTCTAATATTATTTTGAAATATTTGTTTGAATTAATTAGTATTTAATTAATTTCCTGAATATTATTTAACTTTAATCTTTGTTTTATGATTTATACTTTCTTTGACTTATAATTTATAAGACATGGCATTATTTTCTCCTAGTATTAGAAACTTTAAAAAGTATATTTCCATTTTCCATTGTCTTTACATTAGTTCTCCCTTGTGTTTTACACAGACACACACACACACACACACACACACACACAAAAGTACATAACCTGACATAAGATTGATACTTTTTTTTGTCAGAACCAGGGATTGAACTCAGGCCCTTGCACTTGCCAGGGAAACACTTATTGCACTGAGCCATCTCCCTGGCTCCCTGACACTGTTTTGTGTAAATCTTCATTGGCCTTTTAAATGAGTTCACCTAATATAATTATATTTTACATAGTCCTGCATAACTACCATTTTGAGAGCTGTTTATTCTTTATCCAGGACCATACAGCAACTTCCTTGCCTTCTGGATTATGGTCTTTGTTATTTTCTATATGCTACGTCTGGAGGTATTAGAATATTTTGAGTTTCTGTAACTGGAAAATATTTTACTTTTAGTTTTCAAAGGAATGTTTACTAAGTATAAAATTCAATGAGGATAGATCTTTTTCTTTCAGTCTTTTGAATAAATAAGTCTAGTTTCTTACAAACTTCCTCTTTTTTTTTTACTGTAGAATAAGATGCCATTTAACTTTGTTCTTCCATAGCTAATATTTTTTCTATGTATATGCCTTAATGATTTTTTTTCTTTACAATTAGTTGTGGACAATTTCATTTTTGTGTATCTTGGTATGATTTTATACATATTTCTTGTACAAAAGGTTCATTTTTCTTGGAAATGTGGTTCTACAATTTTAACTAAATTCAGAAATTTTAAACCTTTAAATATTTATTGCCTATCCCATTCTACTCTGAGAATTCTAATTATATGAATATAAGTTTCTTGATTTGGGCACAGAGAGGACTATTATATGACTAATCTGTAAACTCTTCTTCATGTTTATTTTAGACAATTTTTATTGTTATATTCATTTAAGTTTGTAAATAATTTTTATGACACACAATCTATTATTAAAAATATGTTTTGAAGGAAAGAATGACTTGTGACTTAAAAAATAAAAAGACAAAGAAGGTCACTATATATTTGTTGAGGGAAAACCCTAAAAGAAAAAGATCATAATCATAAATATATATTCATCAAATACCAGAGCACCCAGCTATATAACATAAATATTAATGAACATGAAAAGCCAAATAAGTACTAATAAAATTGTCATGAGGGATCTGAAAACCTCACTGTCACAAAGATCAACTAGGAAAAAGAAAAAAACAAAGAAATATCAGAACTGAACCAAACTTGTGAACAAATGGACTTGGCAGGTCTCTACAGAGCGTTCAGATGCACAGCCTTCCCAGCGGCAAGGGACATCCTCCAAAGTGGGCCATATATTATCCCATAGAGTGTGCTTTAAAAAATGTAAAGGAATTTAAATTATCCCATGCATATTATCAGATCATAATGCAATGAAAGTGGAAATTAATGGCACTAGAAACCATAAAAAGTCTATAAACATATGGAAATTAAGTAAGAACCTCCTGGGTCACAGATGAAATTAGAGAAGTTAAATGGTACCTAGAGTGAAATGGTAATGTTGATACAAGATTCTGGAACTTACAGGACACCATGAAAGGAATCCTAAGGGAAATTTATAGCAGTGAATTCTCACATCATGAAAATGGAATGAGCTCAAGTAAACAGCCTAATGTTGAACTTCAAACTTCTAGAAAAAGAAGAACAAGTCAAGTCTAAAGCTCTAAAGGAAATTATAAAGATTAGATCAGAAATTAATGTAATCAAGACTTAAGAAAATGATACAAAGAATCCATGAATTAAAGAGCTGGTTCTTTAAAAGATTAGATAAAAAATTGATTAAATCCTTATCAAAAAGAGCAAAGAAAAGACTCAGTTCATTTTAATCCAGCATGAAAAGGGTGAAATTACCAAAGATCCTGCAAAAAATCCAGAAGATCCTCAATACCTACTTCAATAACCTGTATTCTAATAAGATGGGAAACACAGAAGAAACGGACAAATTCCTAGCTATATATAAATTTCCAAAGATAAATCAAGATGGTATATAAATTCTAGCCGAGGATACAGCTCAATGGCACAGCACCTGCCTGGCAAGCACAAGGTCCTGAACTAGATTCCTCATAGTGCCCCCTCAAAAAATAGAAGAAGTTATATAAATTCTAAATAACCCAATGAAATTGAATTAAATTAATTAAAACTAAATTAATTAAAGACTTACCAACAACAAAAAGCCCAGGTCCTGCTAAAGTCACTGCTAAATTATACATGAGATGAAGAGACCTAATGCTATTATTCCTAAAACTCTATAAAGAAATTGAAAAGGAATCATCACTACCGAAGTCACTCCTGGAAGCAGGTATCACCCTGATACCAAAACCAGAGAAAGACCCAACCAACGAAGAGAATCGCAAGCCAATCTCCTAATGAACACAGATGTAAAAGTCCTCAGTAATGTACAGGTAAGTACATACACAGAATACAGCAAATCCACAAGAAAATTATTGACCATAATCAAGTGGGATTCATCACAAGAGTGGAGGGATGATCACACACACACAAGCCAACAAACGGGACACACTATATCACAGGGACAAAAATCACATCATCATCTCAATAGATGCAGAGAAAGCATTTAACAAAATCCAACACCCATTCATGATAAAAACTCTACAAAAAATTGGCATAGTCTTTATCTTAATCTGATAAAAGCCATATATGACAAACTAACAGGCAACACCAAACTAAATGGTCAAAATGTGAAAGGTCTCATTCTGTAAACAGGATGTCCACTCTCACAATTCTTGCTCAATATAGTTCTAGAGCAATTAGCTAAGAGAAAACAATACACAAAATGAAGTTGCAAAATAAGTTAAATTGCCATTATTTGTAGACAGCATATTACTTTATATGAAAAACCCCAAAAACTCAACCAAAAGGCTTCTAGATTTAATAACCAAATTTAGTAGTATAGCTAGATACAAAGTTAACACTCAAAAATCAGTAACTAGCCAGGCATGGTGGTACATGCCTGTAATCCCAGCACTTGGGAGGCGGAGGCAGGAGGATTGTTGTGAGTTTGAGACCAGCCTGAGCTACAGTGAGCTTAAGGCCAGCCTGAACTGCATAGTGAGACCCTGTCTCAAAAAGACAAAAAAAATCAGTAACTTCCCCGAACACAAATAATAAACTCACTGAGAGAGAAATTAAGGAAACAACACCCTTCACAACAGCATTGAAAAAAAGTAAATATTCTTAGAGATCAACCTAACAAAGGAAGTGAGGGAAGTTTACACTGAAAACTACAGTATTCTGGAAAAGGAAATCAAAGAGGATATCAGAAAATGAAAGGGTAACCCTTGCTCCTGGGTAGGAAAAAACCAACATAGTGGAAATGGCCACACTCTCAAAACTGTCATAAAGATTTAATGCAATTCCAATCAAATTAGCATAAGCATACCTAACAGAACTAAAGAAAACATTCCTAAAATTCACTTGAAACCAGAAGAGAACTAGAATAGCGAAACCATTTCTGGGCTACAAAAATAAGACAGTGGGCATCATAATCATCATTCAAAACTCTACTACAGAGGTTTGTTGGTTTGTTTTTACTAAATCAACATGGTACTAGTGAAAACAAACAAAAGACAGATTGAGGATCAATGAAACAGATAAGAATATACAGAAACACACTTGGCTACATTATCTTTGACAAAGGAACCAAAGGCATTCACTGGAGGAAAGATAGCCTCTTTAATAAATGGTGCTGGACCACATAGCAAGGGCCTACCCCCAGGTGCACTGAGCCAGCCCCTGAGTCTGGTGTGTGGTGGTGCATGCCTGTAATCCCAGCCCTGGAAAGTCTGAAAATAGGAGGATCACTGTGTCTGAGCTGCATAGTGAAGCCCTATATAAAATAGAAAGAAAGAGAGAGAGAGAGAGAGAAGGTGGTGGAAAAAATGGTTTTCCACATGCCAAAGACTAAAACTAGACCCATATCTCTCACCATGTACTAAACGAAAATAAAAATGAATAAAAGATCTAAATAGTAAAACAGAAACACTAAATCTGCTGGAAGAGAGATCAAGTAGAATTCTGGAAGATGTAGCTGTGGGCAAGAACTTCATGAACAAAGCCCAGATCACATAGAAAGTATTACAAAGAACCAACAACTCGGATCTCATCTTTTTAAAAAGTATTTACACAGCAAAATAAGATCACCAATAGAGTGAAAACACAAACCACAGAGTGGGAAAATGTTAGCCAGTTGTTCCTTAGATAAAGGACTAATATCTAGCATATATAAAGAACTGAAAAATATCAGATCTACCCAAATGTAGAGACACAGTCCAAAAATGGGCCTCTGAGATGAAACACACTTCTCAGATGAAAAAGTACATATGGCAAATAAATATGTGAAAAAAAAAAATTCAACATCACTGCTCATCCAAGAGATACAAA
>PVKA01050919.1:0-12471 GCA_004027165.1 Ctenomys sociabilis
GCCAAAGAACAAAGAAAGACAATGCTTAAGATTTTTCATTCCTGGGGCCCTGGCCCTCCCAATTTCAGAGTAACTGAAGGGCTTTTAGCCCCCAACAATGACCCTTCTGTGAACCTACAACCTTTCCTCTATCAGTAAGCTCACACATGTTCACACAAGGCCCAGGACTACTGAGGTGCAGAAAGAGTGGCCCCTGGCTGTGCAACATCTGTCCCGCCACATCTCCATGCAGCAGTATCATTGTGAGCATCTGGGACAGTACCTGCAGAGCATCCTCAGCAGGAGGCAGTGGCCGTCTTCCTGACCCAGCAGCGCTTAGGCTGCACAGGCAGGTGCTGCGTCCTACCTTGGTGCCACAGAGCTGTGAGCTGTTCTGAGCAGGCCCAAGGAAGCTAACATCATGTAATCTTAACCCAGCATACTGTCCACGTCACCAAGATGCAAGAGCCAATGGAGTGCGGCCATGTTTACCCTCAGGGAAGACACAGCCCTGCAAGCAGTGTGCACTGCCCTTAGCCTGTTACTTAACAGGATGAAAAGAAAAGTCACAAAGCACCCGGACTAGGTGACCTGCTGGCTGCACAGCTGCTTCCTTGTAAGAACACTCATGAGGTACTGCAAATAGGTACTATTAAAACACATTTTAAAAGCTAGGTATGGTGGTGCATGCTCGTAATCCCAGCACTCAAGAAGTTGAGGCAGGGCTGGCCAGTTAGCTGAGTAGACTAAAGCACCTGCTTAAGCAGAGAGCAGCAGCATCCAGTTTCAATCCCTGGTGTGTAAACTGGGCCCCACCCTAAGGGTGTGCTGAGACAGGGATTGAGACTGGGCGTGGTGGCAAGCACCTATAATCCCAGCACTTGGGAGGCTGAAAACAGAAGGGTCACTGAGTCTGATCTACATAGTGAGACCCTGTAGACCCTATACTAAATACATTTAAAAAAGAAGAAAAATGGTTGAGGCAGGAGGATTACTGCAAGTTCAAGGCCAGGCTAGGTTACAAAGTCAGTAAGGCCTGCCTGAACTGCACAGTGCGACATTGTTTAAAAAAAAAAAAAAAAAAAAAAAATATATATATATATATATATACACACACACTTTTTTAAAGGGCTTGTCCTATTCCTTACAGTTTACATATGGCTGTACTGTCCAGATGCAGAAGTAATTAGATAACTGTGGCTATTTAAATAAGGATACTAGGGCTAGCAAAATAGCTCAGTGGACTAAGCACCTGCTTAGGCAAGTGCAGGGACCAGGGTTCGACCCATAGCACCACATGCCATGCTGGCCCAGCCCCTGGGCACACTGAGCCAGCCATTAAGACTGGGTATGGTAGTGCACGCTTATAATCCCAACACTGGGGAGGCTGGGATCACTGTAAATCTGACCTGCATAGTGATACCCCGTACCAAATACACAAAATTAAAAGAAAAAATATTTCTCAGTTTCTCTCTGCCACTCATCTGCTACTGAAAAAAGTGGGGCCCCTGAAGAGAATATGTTTTAGTTTTTTAAGGAGCAGTCACATTCTGAAGGTTCACAGGAACACGGTGAAGATTCTCAGTGTGCAACGGGTTATGTGGTCAGCTGAACTGAATTCAGTCAATGATGCTGCAAATGGGAGAAGGCTGAATGCTGTGGCTAAAGCTCTGGATCAGAGAACTGGGGAGATAGCTCAGTAGAATGAGCACATTGCCTGGCAAGCACAAGACCCTGAGTTCAACCCTACTGCAAAAACAAAAACTGATTCCTTTAATAAATAAAAATAAAGCCTTGGATCAAAATGGCCTGGGCTCCAAAGTTATCCTTCAGAATATGGAATACCTTGTAGCAAGTTGGACTTACTTCTTATACTCACTGTAAACAATATTGTGTAATTGGTAACTTCACTCTGGATAAAAAGCAGGTATTCTCCAGCTTGGGTCTCTGTCATTTTCAAAATGACCATGGACACAACTCCTCTGTAAAACAGGAAAGAGAACTGGTTACTTTGGAAAATGCATGAAACTAAAAACATTCAATTTCATACTGAGTCAGAAGGTAGGCTGGTGGCTCCCTACGCCTCGCGTACGTGCTGCTGGGTAGAGAACGCAGCTTCTGCTGTAGGCCCTACACAGCCTGAGCACTATTACTTTGACTTTGACTTTTTTTGTGTGTTTGTGGTACTGGGAATTGAATCTAAGGCCTTCAAACTGAGCAATGTCCCTAGTCCCTTTAATTTTTAAAATTACTTTGTAGTATTTTGGAATAGTCTCACTAAGTTGCTAAGTTGTCCAGGCGGGGCTCGAACTTGCAGCTCTCCTGTCTCGGCCTCCCAGGGGAGGACGACTGCCTCCCCATGAGCCCAACTTTGATCTTGACTTTTGAGGGATCCTATCTTAGAAAGTGAATAGGCAACAGTCCACCATCCTCAGCTCATGTTCCCCAGCCTCTCAGAAGGAAGTCTGCCATCCCCAAATGCACAGCCACAGCGCATGTGCGTCAGCAGTGGCCCGGGTTCTCATCGGTAACAGAGCACCTTCCCTGATCACGCTGGCCCAGTCACCTGGCCAGAGGTTTCATTTCTTCATTTGTAGAGTCAGATGACTGCATAAGTGATGTACACTGGGATAGAGAATGTTTTCCCTTCTGATATTGCCCCTTCTCTTTTAAGGACAGAATTCAGGCCAATCTGATACAAAATATTTTCTTGTGAAACAATAGTAACACTATAGCACATAAATATAGAGAGAAGGATGACTCTGCCTTCGTATTTTTAACTTTTCAAATAATTGATTGAGAATTGTGATGTAGGTTTGGTGATATGGCTATCCTCAGGCCCCCACCCCCCTTGACTGGGTCTTCCCAGGTAGCCCAGGCTAACCTTGAACTCACAGTGATTCTCCTGCCTCAGCGTCACTTGTGCTGGGATTACAGATGTGTGCCACCATGCCTGGCATACCCACTCTTCTCAAGGCATGAAGTGCTCTTCTGCAGTGTGAGTGATGTTAGAGATTTAAATTCACAATTTCTGACTTTTAAGCTCCTACTCCTTAAGACGTAGCCTTTCTCTGAAAGCGTTAGCATCGGCTAGGGGTTGACACAGACACAGAACCTCAGGACCTCCTCTGACCTACCTATTCCATCAGAATCTGTACTCCAACAAGATCACCAGCCAGTCCAAATGCACATGAGCATCAAAAAGTTCTGCCTCACAGGCTCTGGCACCGAGCTTCCAGAATCCTGTGCTTTCTTTCACATGGACTGTGAATTGGTAGGACATATATTTGGTTTATTGATCCAGATAGATTTTAATCATTCGCTTAGTTTGTCTTTCAGCATTGGGGATTGATCCAGGGCTTCCCATGTGTCAGCCAAGGCATCTCCCACTGAGCAACACCCCTGGCTGTCATAGGAACTTCTAAGAACTTAGGCATTTGATCTTTCTGTCTATGAATCAGAGTAAAAATACAAACTTATATAATTTTCTACTGCTAAAAAGTCACTAAAAATGGTTTGGAACTAAGCTGACCAACCCATTGGACAGCTGTGGCTTTCACTGACAAACTGGGTTGTCTGTTCTGGAGAAATGAAGGCAACTTCTGTGAGTGAAAAGAACCCTACTTTTTTTTTTTTTTTTGTCTTTTTGAGACAGGGTCTCACTATGCAGTTCAGGCTGGCCTTAAGCTCACTTGTAGCTCAGGCTGGTCTCGAACTCATAACAATCCTCCTGCCTCAGCCTCCCGAGTGCTGGGATTACAGGCATGCGCCACCACGCCCGGCTAAGAACCCTATTTTTGCTACTTTGTTCATGTTTAGCTTCAATCTGGTGAGAACTGTGCAGGGCATAAATTTTTAGTAAAATTTCCAGGAATTAATTTGTTTTCTTTTTGTTTCCTTCCTTCTCTTTCTCTTTTCTTTTTCTTTTTCCCAGTGCTGGGGATGGAACCCACAGGCCCATGCATGCTAAGCAGGTGCTCCACCACTAGGCTATGTACCAGCTCCAGGGCCAAAATTCTTTATTTCTCTTTTTTTTTTTTTTTCCACTTATGTATTTAGTATAGGGTCTCACTACACTGCTTGGACTTGCAGTGATCCTCTGTTTTGAGCCCCCCAGCACTGGGATTATAGGCATGCATGTACCACCATGCCTGGAGTCAGTCACTGTCTCAGTGTGCCCCAGGGATGAGGCTGGCATGGCATGTGGGACCTGGGTTTGAACCCCTGTCCCTGAGCTTGCCTAAGCAGGTACTTAGTCTGCTGAGCTATCTTGCCAGCCCCAGGGCCAAAATTCTTATTAGAAAAGTATTTTGGTTTAATTCTAAGATAAAAGTAACCAAAATCCAGAAGTGGGTAATAGTTTCAAAAGAGGAAAGGAAAATGAATGTCCTAACATTTAGACCTAAAGTTCAGAATCACACCCACTGTCCTGAAGATTGCACAAGAGTTTTTTTGACTGTAAAGAACAAATAAAAATACAGAGCTGGTACAAGTTAGTCATAGAGATGTTCTCCACTGTTTTGGTCAAGTGGCAAGGGACCCCTTTCAGGCCATTGGGACACCATTTATCACAATATTCCTGGAAAAGCAATGCTTTCTCTGTAGCTGTGAGGAACCAGAACATCAGAACACTCCTGAGAAGTAAAAAGAAACTCAGCCTTAGACTCACTGAATATCCATTTAAATGGCCCACACCCCTTGTTCTAGATAGCACTAGCAAGAGGAGGAAGACAAGGGCACACTCAGCAAAGGGTTAATTCAGAGCTTTGAATGTGTGTGTGTGTGTGTGCGTGTGCGTGTGCGTGTGTGTGTTTATAGTAACATCAATGCTCCCTAAGACAAATCAGTGTATTCAACATTGCAATTCTTGTTATAGCATAGAACCATATAGATAAAACCAAATGTTGTCTCCCCAAATATTTCTCAGAAAGTTTCTTGTTACTTTATTATTATTATCATTTTAATTTATTTATTTGTATTTTAACTTGAATAGGGAAAAATAGAAGCAAAAACAAATAGAAAAAATGACATAAACAGGGTAATATACAATAATACATATGTTACAGATTTTAAAACATGGATAGCTAATTTTATATATATATATTTTAAATAAAACAATCCAACACAGATCAGTTATCCACAATAGAAGTGGGTTATCCACAGAAGTTGTTGATTCAAGCCATTCACAGCTCAGTATATTAATATGACTTTACTTTTTTATACCTCCATTTTTATACTTTTCTGCTGGATGGATAAGACTGAGTTAAAGCAAGACCTATATAACAAGAAATGTAACTTTTGTATCAGATAAGGTCAGTCAGGTACCCTCAGGATTTATCCTACAACCCTGTAATGCACTATATAGATCCCTTGTCAGTGTCAGCCATGTGGATGAGTCACGCCATTGCTTGACCAATTTGCTCTCTGTGGAAGCCTGTGAGAAAGTTTTCTCTCCATATGATTCTCTTTAGGCACACTATAGATCATCAATTGCATTCCTCTGTGGCCCCAACTTTTATTATTATTATTATTATTATTGCTATTATTATTTTTGGTGGAACCAGAGATTGAACTCAGGCCCTGCACTTGCCAGGGAAGCGCTTTTTCCACTGAGCCATCTCCCCGGCCCCTCAATTTTAAAACAAGACTTTAAAAACAATTCCAAGCATTATTTTCATTATTTATTTTACATTTTATAGCTGGTCAACACTGCTCTTATTCTAGCTCTTTCTTTGCTTCCCTCTCCCTCTCCTTCTCTCTATTATACATATATACCTCTGAGCAGTCTATATAGAAAAACTGAACAGGGAATACAGGAATGTCCTACATGTATTCTTCTGGTCCCATAGTTTCCTGTATGGTTAATATCTTGCAGTGGTGTGGTATATCTTTTACAACTAATACATGATTACTAACTCAACTTCATAGTTTAATGAAGGTTCACTTTTCAAATTGCAAATCCAGTGGGATTTGGTAGATACCTAATGTTGTATGTCCAGATCCTAACTCTACTTTTAGTTCATTATTTCACTGGAGATAAGAGTTACTATAGATATGGACAGAAACTTGAAGAGGTATTCAAAATGAACTGTATTCGCTACATGAAGGCACTGCTGCAAACATTCATGTGGTTACGCATCCTGCCTCTCTTACCTGTTTAGTGGATCAAAGTGTGGCTGGCAATCCAGGGAGCTGTGTTTAAAGACCCAGAGGCAGGAAATGTTCCCTGGGGTGGGGAGCAGCACTTGCAGTGTGACGGACGCAGACATGTCCACTTCCACAGTGGCCGCTCCATAAACTGTCCCCGCACTCTCAGGTTTCAGTGTACACCCAAGGTCTTCTGGGGAGTCTGGTCTCTACATTATGGTAGAACAATGTGAATTCATGACAGCTTTAGGTTTAATACAACTTCTTCTTAGCATGTATACTGTATCAAATACATGCAGTTGACATTCCACACATATTACCCACTTATGCTGGGACCCTCGGATAGCACATTACTGACTGAAAATCCTGTTACTTATAATTCTCTAGGAAAAGACAAATAATTACAGGCTGCATTTCTAACATGATGTATAAATTACTATAGGTTAATTGTGGTCCCCATAATTCATACATTTAAGTCCTAGCTCTCAGTACCACAGAATACGACCTCCCTTAGAAACTAAGAGAAACACTTCTCTAGTCTTTATAGAAGTTATCAAATTAAAAGAGCAACATTAAGATGTACCTTAATCCAATATGACTGTGTCCATTATAAGAAGAGATTTGGAGACAAATATATATCAATAGTCTATGTAACAAAAGACAGGAGAATACTAGGTGAAACTGAAGACAGCTTTCCTCTACAGTCCTACAAGGCAGGCCTGGCACAGATTCTCTTCCATAGCAATTCAGAAGGAAGCAAATCTAAAAACACCTTAATTTTGGACTTCCAACCAATAAGACCAAGATCATAAATTTCAAGTGCGTAAGTCACCCAATCTATAGCACTTTGTTATATTAATCCTAGCCACCTAGCAAACATACCATAAAGTTCATTATACATAAGTAAATCTTTTTAGGATTATTAGTCTATAGATAAGAATCTTCCTAGTAAAGGAAAATTGGTATGAGAATTTTAAAACCAAAAATTTTCTGGACAGATATCCAGATCTCCCTACAAGTTGTGTGTCATTACTACTTTGCTTCCTTGCTTTAAATAACTGAGAAATCTTCAGACAGGATGTGGTAGCAGCTTCTACCTTGTACCACCCTAGTTGATGTACCCATAGCACACACATGCATCACACACTTCTTTAGGTGAAGAACAAGGTAGCCCTTCTGCTACTTACAATAAGCCATATTTTTTAAATCCTTGTTCACTTATTCAGTAGGTAAGTTCACTTAGTATCTCAGAAGCATCACACCAGCTACTGGGTACTATGAAGCTAGAAATAAAAATAAAGCACTGATCTTGTCCTCAAAGAGTTTTGCATCCAGTAGCAAGAAATGCCTAAAACATGATGCACTCCATAAAGATAGCACATAGTCCGAGGAGTACATTCAGAGAAGAGACTTCAGAGAAGAGACTTCCAAGTTGATGCCAGCAACACTTCTCTCAAGTCCAGCAGCGGAACTGACGCTTTCCAAACAGGCATGCGAGAAAATAAAAAGGAACTTATGTACTAGAAAAAAGTATTCACAATGCAAATTGCAAACAAAAAGTTGATACCACTAATAAATGAAGAACTTTGGAAAAACTATAGGACACAAGACTAAAAACACACAAACCAAAACTGTATAGAGGTGGCCTTTTTCCATTTTAGAGTCTCTGGAGTCCGCTTGTGGGTCCCTGAGACTAAAATTGGGAGCTTCATCCAATCCCAGAGGCTATCTGGTGGCTCTGTGGCTGTCACCATATCTCAAAATGAGTACTGAATTACACTGTAAACACCAGCCATACCAATGTATGGATGTCATACAGAGAAGAAAACAAGGAAAATTGAGAAGATCATAAATGTCCAACGAAGCAAAAGGAAAAAACTGGGGGAGCCAGCAGCAGTGTGCACAGAGTATAATCCTGATGGCTGAGGGAGTCCAGTGCCCTACAGGGATGCCTGGCTGTGCCCCGAGACCGCAGCTGCCTGAGTCAGACGGTCCAGTCTCTTCACAAAGAGCGAAGAAGACAAAAGTACAAGGAACATGTGTTAAAACAAAACTCACTTTTGACATACAAATAAGAAAATCAGGTTTCCAACATAATAACAAGGTCCAAGAGGGACAGAACTTCTCAAACTTAAAACAAGAATAAACCCATCTGAATGAGTGGAGAGCTGGTTAAGGAAGAGTTCTGAAAAGGTGTTCTACCTTAATTGTTACCCAGCCCTAGCCCAAGAGACAAAATGAAAACCCAGTTGGATCCTTTTGGACTACCATGGCAGACAATGATGAGCAAAGATTATCCACTGACAAAGCAAATAAGACATTTTCTGAATGCCTGAATGTGATTAATAAATCTTCTTGTACATCAAAAGAACAAATAATGACCACCTGAATGACCTGATTAAAAATATTCCAAAAAAAAAAAAAAGAAAAAAACCCACAAAAACAAAACAAAATTATGCTGGGTGTGGGGCTTGGAGATAGCTCAGCATTCTCAGTGCCTGCCTGGCAAGTGCAAGATCCCAGGTTTGATGCCTGGTATTACATGCCATGCCAGCTCTGAAACCCCCGGCACAGGCTGGCCACCATAACTGGGTATGGTGGTGCATGCCTGTAATCCCTGCACTGGGGAGGCTGAGACAGGAGTCAGAACTGTCTAGCAAGACCCTGTACCAAATCAATCAATCAATTTTAAAAAAAGGAATAAAAGCAATCAGGGCTGGCTAGCTCACTGATAGAGTGTGCTTGGCTTGCTAAAGGTCTTGGCTATATCCTCAGCACTGTAATTCATCAATCAATAAATAAGATTCATTAGAAGAGATACATCAACATATGAACACTGAAAAGACAGGAGCAGTATTTGTCTATCTGCTGCATAGAGAAGACAGCCTGAGCAAAAATATTTTCCAATATGGCTACATCAAGCCAAAACAAAACAAAAAGATGATAAAGCAAAGTCCCTACATGGTTCATGCCCACGCAGAAGCAAAAGTATTAAAAGTTACTGACTAAGGAAAGGAGAAAAAGAAGGCATTGAAGATGGTAACTAAAGTGCTGGAGATGAATTTATGAGAAAACCACCTACATATGACAAATTCACCATGCAAGTGAGCTTATGTTTCAAGAGACCCAGGGACAGGTGCTGAACTGAAAGTCCCCTTTTGCCGGCCACCTCCTGGTTGGGAAAGGGATTCCTCATCCCCTTCAGGTCATGCAACTTTGCATGCTATTCCCAGAGGCACTGTCCCTAAAGTGACAGGAGCCAGGGTGGCCTATGAAAACAGGAGGCAAGATTTGGGGCGGTGGTGGTGCTCAGATTATCCACAACCCTGAACATGATGGATGCAAAAATGGAATCTTACCAGTTTAATAGAAGTTTCCTACAAGTAATTCCTTATAATTATTGAACATCATAAAGCAATCAAGAAAACTACCATTACTAGGATGTTTCTAAATACTATCAACAGCTCAATGTTTCTATAGCCACAAAAAGACCATGTATTAAGATTTTTTTTGTGTGTGTGTGTCTTTTTTGAGACAGGGTCTCACTGTGCAGTTCAGGCTGGCCTTAAGCTCACTTTGTAGCTCAGGCTGGTCTCAAACTCACAACAATCCTCCTGCCTCAGCCTCCCTAGTGCTGGGATTACAGGCATGCGCCACCACGCCCGGCTCTAAGATTTTTTTTTTTTTAATTCAGATAGCTCGGGCCAGCCAAATAGCTCAGTGGATTAAAGCGGCTGCAAGCCGGCACAGAGGCTGGGGGTTCAATCCTGGGTCTGCCTTGCTGGCCTCGCCCCTGGGGCGTGCTAAGCTGGCAACTGAGACTGGGCATGGTGGCACACACCTGTAATCCCAGCTGTTGGGAGGCTGTAAACACATGGATCACTATGAGTCCAATCTATGAGTCCAATCTAGTAGTGAGTCCCTGAACACTCTGTAGACCCTTTCCTAAAATTCAGGAAAAAAAATTAAGCTCAAAATAAACTAAGTGCAAAAGTCTTTGAGTTTCAGTGTGCCATAATGTATAAGGAGAGGGAGTTACAAGAAAATATAGGCATATTTTAAAATCTGAAGGGATTACATATTAATATTACATGTTAGTATTACATATTACAGGTAATAAAATGAGAATGGAAAATTGGTACCAGGAAGGAGGAGGAGGAGGAGGTAATATTTCTTGTAGTACGTATGTGTGTATACATGTTTGCAGTGAGCCTCAAACATGCTAAGCAAGTGCTCTACCACTGAGCTCTGGACATATCCAGCTCTAACTATATATTTTAATACAGTTCTGACTCTTAGGACAATAGATGACTCACAAACTTAAAAAACAAGCTATATCATGACATAGTGGCAGTGGTACTGTCAAAAAAGAAAGCAGGAGTCCCAAGATGGCTCCATGAGTGCCAGCAACCCAGCTTCTCCAGGACAAATTGCCCAGAGTCTGGAAAATGATAGGGAGAAATCAAAATAAGTGGAGGGTACACAGGAACCATGAGTGAAAAGACAGAAGAAAATAGAACTAAGTGACAGAAGAAACAGATCACACCACACAGGACAGACCCTTCAGCACAGCCACCAGTGGCTGGCTAGCTGCCAGTTCCAAGGCAAAGTGAAACGAACAACATTCTGCTCTCAGAGAGATGGAGAAGCAAATTACTGGCAGTTGGAACCAGCAAGAAAAAGCGTGAGACATTATTATAATAATGTCTGTAAGTATAATATCATGTATGCACCTTGTACAATAACAAAACATGAAAAGTTTGCAATGTATTAATTTCTCGAATCTATCCTGTTAAGGTGTCTTAAAACTGTCTCATTGATACTTGTACTTCAATAAAATAAAGAAAGAAAGAAAGAAAGAAAGAAAGAAAGAAAGAAAGAAAGAGAGAAAGAAAGAAAGAAAAAAGATTACCAATGAGAACTAATAAAATGGAAACATTTTAACAATACACTGTATTTGTTTTTTTTTTGTTTGTTTTTTGGGTTTTTTTTTGTCTTTTTGAGACAGGGTCTCACTATGCAGTTCAGGATGGCCTTAAGCTCACTTTGTAGCTCAGGCTGGTCTCAAACTCACAACAATCCTCCTGCCTCAGCCTCCCGAGTGCTGGGATTATAGGCATGTGCCACCACGCCCGGCTTTTTTTTTTTTTTTTTTTGTCTTTTTGAGACCGGGTCCCACTATGCAGAACAATACACTGTAATAAAATTTATGTGAATGTTAAAAAAAGAAAAAGCATGAGAAGCTGCATTCAGAGCAGCATTCCACAATCAATAGTTCCTCAGTGCCCTAGGGACAGGTGCCTGCAGCCACAGTCACTGAAGAGCTGGAGGAGACATCCTTGGGCTGAGCATTGGGAAATTGGTCCGGGGCAGCTCTTTGGGGGCTCCACACTGCCATTTCCGAGAGTGGATGGAGGGAAGGGCAGTCGCGGAGGTTGCCCGCTGGGGGAGAGCAAGCTGTTGGAGGACCTCAGAAGGGCAAGCTGCTGTGCAGACCCAGCTCCGGCAGGAGAGAAGTTTTCACCGCAAGCAGAGCTCTACACCCAGCACCGATCTGGGGGCAGGCTATGAGAACAGAGCCACTCCTGGCTGGAGCTCTGCTCCTTACCCCTAGGCTGAGGAGAGGAGCCTCACGCCCAAAATGATAGAAAATTTTTCTTTTACTGTTTTTATTTGATTGTATTAGTTTTACTTTTTCTTTAAACTTTAATGTTTTATTCTTTGCTGTTTTCCTTCTGCACACTTCCCTCCGCATTTTTCCTCCATTATTTCACGCCTTCTTTCTTCTGAGTCTGTGCTGTGCGCTTCTCTTCCCCGTATCCTTTTTCTTTGAATATAGTTTTTGGGAATAAGGGAATTTTCTTTGGTCTCTTTATATCCATCCTACTTTTATCCATATCTCTTTATCCAACTTCATTCTCCATTTCCTTTTTCTTCTCTCCCTTTTTATTTGTCTCATTTTCCTAATATTTGTATCAGTCATAGAATCACTTCCTATCTCCATTTCTCTCTACTAATTTTGTACCCAGTTCTCTCTTCTCAAAATATAATATACCCTTGCCATTTTAAGGGTCCTTTGCCCCGTTGCCCCCATCCTGTTTCCTCCTTCTGATGCCACAGAGCGGGACTTCCATTTTTTTTAATCTTTTAATTATTTGGTACAGGGCAGTGTCAGGGATCAAACCCAGGTCTTTGCAGTTGCCAGGCAGGCACTTAGACCACGGAGCTATCTCCCCAGCCACAGAAGACTTTAAAAAAAAACAAAAACAGCTTTTTTGTTTGGTCTTCTTTTTTCACCTCTGGCATTCCCATTCCCTCACTCCCTAGGCTTTAGCTTATTTTATT
>PVKA01050920.1:0-12468 GCA_004027165.1 Ctenomys sociabilis
TTTTTTTTTTTTTTTTTTTGGTGGAACCGGGGATTCAACTCAGGCCCTTGTGCTTGCCAAGGAAGTGCTTATTCCATGAGCCATCTCCCCAGCCCCTACCACACCTCGTTTAAGAAATGTATTTTACAGCCCCACACCCAGGGGCATGCTGAAAGGGCAATTGAGATGATGTAGTAGCGCAAGCCTGTAATCCCAGTGTTTGGGGGGCTGAAAAACAGGAAGGATCACAAGTCCGATCTGTGTAGTGAGACCCTGTAGATCCTGTACTAAATATTTAAGAAAAATATTTTAAAAAACACAAAGAAATGTATTTTTAAAAAATTTCTATGAATACCTGTTTGCAGAACATAATGATTACATTAAGCCGGGCATGGTGGCGCAGGCCTGTAATCCCAGCACTTGGGAGGCTGAGGCAGGAGGACTGTTGTGAGTTTGAGACCAGCCTGAGCTACAAAGTAAGCTTAAGGCCAGCCTGAACTGCAATAGTGAGACCCTCTCTCAAAAAGTCAAACAAACAAACAAACAAACAAACAAACAAACATAATGATTACATCCATTATGGGGAACTGATGCACGTACATAACACATCTCAGTTCTTTTCCTTCTTCTCTTGCCCTCTAGACCTTCATCCCTGTTTTTATAACTATTTTTCTGGGGTTTTTGCCACCATCAGATTTATTTTACAAGCCTTTATCAAGTTAATTATCACAAATACAGAGTAACAGGACAAAAAATATAAAATGCACAAAATAATGATACTAAAGCAAGGCATACTTTTATTTTGTTTTGTGAGTTTTTTGAGACAGGGTCTCACTATGCAGTTCAGGCTGACCCTGAACTCACTTTAAGCCCAGGGTGGCCTTGAATTTGCAGTGATCCTCCTGCCTAGTATTACAGGTGTAGGCCACCGTGCTCAGCCAAGGTACACTTTTAATGCACTGACCATGATGGATTACATTAACTTTTTTCTTTCTTTTTTTCTACTGTCTGTCTTTTATTTTGCATTTTATTTAAATGTTGGGTTTCTCACATTAAAAAAAACCCTGCGATATTTGAGTTTGTGTGTCTGATTTATTTCACTTAATATTATAGTCTTGGGCAAGGGAGATAGCTCAGTGGCACAAGTACCTGCCTGGCAAGTGAAAGGTCCCATGTTTGATCCCTGGTACCACAAACAAATAACCCCCCCAAAAAAACATTATGGTCTCAAAGTATACCCATTTTCCTACAAGTAACTCAAGTTGATTCTTCTATAAAGAAGAGTAATACTCCATTGTGTATAAACACCATATTTTCTTTATCCATGCATCTGTTGCTTAAGGCATGGTAGTGTATACCTGTAATCCTAGCACTCAGGAGGCTGAGGCAGATGTCTGCTGTGAGTTCAATGCCAGCCTGGGCTACATAGTGAGTTCAAGGCCAGCCTAAATTACAGAGTAGGACTCTGTCAAAAAACCAAAAAGAAATATATTCATTAACCCAGGGAAATATTAGAGTAATCCTATGATATGTGTTAGAAATAACATATACAGTATCCTTTAAAATACCTAAACCTAGAAGCTATTTGATAAAGTCCCTTGTTCCATGAAGAGTTGGTCTATAATTGCTCTCTCCATTTTTCACCTGTTTTTCTTCAACTCACTGAAACCTGACTTCAATTATAGTACTGTGCAGGGCCAGCTAAATAGCTCAGCGGTTTAAAGTGCCTGTACTAGGGGTTTGATCTCCTGGCCTGCAGTGCCAGCCTTGCCCCCAGAGCAGGCTGAGATGGCAATTGAGACTGGGCGTGGTGGCGCAGCCTGTAATCCCAGCACTAGGGAGGCTCTAAATAGGAGAATCAATACAAAGAGCCTGATCTAGTAGTGAGACCCTGAATACCCTGTAGACCCTTCCCTGAAATACAGAAAAAATAAATAAATAAAGTCATTTGAATGCAAGCTAAACAACAGGGTATATAGTACTGTACAGAGCTTAATTTTAAATCCAACAGCAGCTAGTTCTCAGTCGTTGTCTAAAGTGATCTCAGGGCAACACCTGACTCCCAAGTCAATCCTTTTTGACAAACCTGTCCCTCAGCTCCTGCCTGAGTACCTCTCTCCTCATTCTCATTTCTATCTGAAAGTCTCAGCTTCAGTTCCATCCTTGTCAACTGCATGCTAACATTGCAGGTGTGTAGTTAACTTTCCTATTTAGGTTTTCACTACTTTTTTTTTTTTTTTTTTTGTGGTACCAGGGACGCTTGCCAGGCAGGCCCTTTTGCCACTGAGCTATATCCCTGGCCCACCATTTTTATTTTAACTCTTTCTAAATGGACTAGACCTTTTCCTAAGACTTAAAGTCCACGTACCAGTGACGTAATAGCTGATTATACATCAGGTAGAAGACTCAAAATTCAACTCTTTTGGCTTTTACCCTCTGTAGCAGTTAATCTTGTTAACTTGATTGGATGGAAAGACACCCAGACCTAGACAAGTGATTGGATTGTGAGGATGCTAACCTCATTCCTAGATTAATCCATTAATGAATTCATAGTTGAATGGGCTATTAGGAAGTGGGGACTAGCTAGAGGAACTAGGTCACTGGGGGGGCATGCTTCTGAAGGGTATATCTTATTCTGGCCCCTTCCTCAAGGCTCTCTGCTTTCCGGCTGGCCTGAGATAAACAGTGTTCTTCCACATATTCTCCCATTGTGCTATTTCTGCCAGCTCTGAAGCCAAAAGGCAAAATAAACCTTTTCTTCTTTAAAATGTACATGTCATATATTTTGATTGCAGTAACAAAAAGCTGACTAATACACCTTGAAGCCTTTTCTTCCTATTATATTTCCTGCCCACCTGAGCTGTGTGAAACCTGGAGTCACCCATGACTTCTCTTCCCTTTTTACTCCCAAATGAGCCAATTCTAATTCTTGACTTGCTCTCAGAAACTCATTTACCCTCGTGCCAGGTGTGGTGGCACACACTTATAATCCCAGCACTTGGGAGGCTGAGGTAGGAGGATCACTGTAAGTTTAAGGCCAGCCTGGACTACATAGTGAGAACCTATCTCAAAAAACCAAAACAAAACAACTTATCTACCCTTCACAACCAGTTGCACATAAAAAGAAGCCCAGATGTGGTGATGAATGCTTATAATCACAGCACTAGGAAGTCTGAAACAGGAGGATCACTATGAGTCTGAGCTGTGTAGCAAGACCCTGTACCAAATAAATAAATAAATAAATGAATGAATAAATGATTTTTTTAAAAATTAGAAGAAAAAAAGAGGCCCAGAAAGGTCAAGATTCTAGTCAGATGCATAAATGTTGTGGTTCCTAGCTCAGTGCTCTGTTTAATGTTATGCCTCCCCTATGGAATAGAACACGGCTCTTTCCAACCTTTTCAGCAAACTATAGCCCAGTTCAGCCCTCCACTGCCTGCTTTTGTGAATAAAGCTTTAAGGAACATTACATGACCACTCATTTACAAATTATATTGTCTATAGCTACTTCTGTGGTATTACAGTACAGTGTGGTAGCTACACCTGAGACTATGACCAACAAAGTAAAAAATATTTACTACCTGGTCCCTTTACAGAAAAGGTTTATCAAGCCTGTTCTATTACACAGTAAGGGTCTGACTAGATTGAAGATAAGGTTCACTGCATTAGCTAAGTGGAAAGTATTTTCAAAAGTCCAATTATATCCAACAAACAATTTGTAGGTACTATTCTATTCCAACCCATGAGAGGTTTTAAGAATCTCATAATAAAACAATCACTCATCTCCTGAATACCCAACCTACTAAGAAATATTAATATAAGTTATTTAAATAATAAGAATTACAAAGCAGACTATTACTATTGGGATCAGATTCCTGACAAAAACTTTTACCTGTTCATATAGTCAACCCACTAAGTATAGTGATATCTTTTAAAATAATACAAACTATCTTGAATAGGTTTAATTCCCTTTACTTCTATAAGTACCACTAGGCCAGTCCTACAAAGGGGAATTGTCACTCAATGAGAAATAGCTCTGAGTTTAAGACAGAAGAAAACGTTTCACACATTGATGGGAAAAGCCAAAAATATCTGAAATGGATTATTGGACATGACTCCCAAAACCTCAGAACCACTTCTCTAAGCCACTAAGAAGAAGCCCCTCAGGCACGCTGTGCCTGCTGACCTGCACCAAGCTCATCTCCAGCTGCAAGGCATCTCTCTCTCTCCGAGCCGTGTCCAGCTCCCCTTCCAGCCGCCGCACCTCAGACTGCACCAATGCCAACTGCTTCTGGGCTTCCCGGGCTGCCTGGGTCTCCCTCTGGCTGTTCTCCTTAGAAAGGAAAAGCAAATGTGAGCCTCAACTCCTGTCTCTAGCTGCCTTTATTCCCATCTCCCCATGCCCTAACTAAAATCCAAGTTCCCCTCCCTCTGCTCCCATGTGTACCATTTCCTCATCCCTGTTTAATGTCACTCTTTGGCCTACCATGTATTTAATTCCCCCCTCCTTCCTGCTTTCCCTAAATGCTCAACCTTGCTTCTCTCACAGAGCTCTCCACTCTCCATCCCTGTTCCCTATTTATACCCCACATTCTGCCATCCCATCCCCTTTGATAACTTTGTCTTTCATCTTTTCCTATTTTCCAAATCTTCTAAATCCCACTTTTACCTTCTCCCTTTCCAGCTGGGCCTGGCCCTCCTCCTGCATTGTCCTGTAGTGTTCCTTAAGCTGGTGCTCTTGCTTCACCCAAACCTGCCGCTCTTCTTCCAGGGCAACCTGAAGAGTCTCCAGCTTCCGATGTTCACTGAGTTGCCCAGCCCGAGCCTCATCCCGCTCTTTCTGCAGGGCATGGTTCCGCTGCTGTTCAACCTCTAAGCTCAGGGTCAGAGCTTGCCTTTCCTCTTCCTAAATCCCCACAGGAAAACCACAATCTTTAGTAGGCCTTCAAAGAAACCTGCCCCCATACAGTATGTGTACTAGGAATTATGCCCATTGAAAATATGAGTTGGGCTGGGGATAGCTCAGCAGCTCAAGCACTGTCTTATCAAGCGCAAGGTCCTGAGTTTGATTCTCAATACCAAAAAAAAAGAAAAAAAAAAAGTTGAAAGCTCAAAGGACTATAGCATAGACCAGAACTCCTATCTTAGAGTTAGGTGGACTTCAGTTTAAATTTTAGTCTCTATCCTAGCTATTCTTTATTAGACATTCATCTCTATCTGTAAATAGAGATAAAAGGGTCTCCCTTGTGAGAGGCAAACTATGTATGTAAAGCATCTGGTACAATGTTTGGCCCATAGTAAATACCAACATAGAACAGCTATCACCACCATCATCAAAAGAAACTCCAAAGCCAGGCATAGTGAAGCATGCCTGTAATCCCAGCACTTGGAAAGCAGAGGCAGGAGATTCAGTGAATTAGAGACCAGCCTCAGATACATAGTGAATTCAAGGCCAGCCTGGACTTCATAGTGAGAATCTGTATAAGAAAAGAAAAAAAGAAACTCTACAAAGACTAGCAGAGCTTGCAATATAGTCAGAAGTAAGCCAAGGAATACCACCACTAACACTGTTGGATGTAGCCTGTGAAGACCACAGGTTATCAGTCTGCATGAAAAAAGCACGTTATCATGCAAGCACCGAGTTCCACACCTGGGTATCAACTCTGATGGATAATCATATGTTCATTTCAGGTATAAGAAATTTTCATGAGTCTTATCCCATACCTTCCTATACCTGCTTTTCTATATGATAGTACTAGCAAGCAAACTCAGGCCTTCAAATTGAGCTACATCCCCAGGTCTCTTTATACTTTTGGGGACAGTTCTCACTACGTCATTAAGTTGCCCAACCCGAGGCTTCAACTTGCAATCCTCCTCAGTTTCCCAAAGGAATCTCACACCTTCTTTTGCTACAACCTAGACCAGAGTTCCTAAACCAGGATGAATAAAATCAGCCAGGAAATTTCTGAAAATATATAAATTCTACCACATACTACTGAGTCAAAACCTCCAAGAAGACTGGGGGTTTGTCTCAGTGGTAGAGTGCTTACTCAGCATGTTTAAGACCCTGGGTTCAATTCCCAGCATAAAAAAAAACAAAAAAAAAACAAACAAAAAAAAAACTAACCTCTGTCCTCCATCCCCATTCCTTGTACGATGTATCCCACAAATATACATTTTAAAACAATTCCACTTTGGAGGCTGAGGCAGAATGATCACTGCAAGTTTGAGACCAGCCTATACTATACACTACAGAATGAGTTCAAGGGCTGGGGAGATAGCTTAGTAGAATAAGAGCTTGCCTAGAAAGCTCAGGTTCCTGAGTTCAATCCCCAGTACCACAAAAAAAAAGAAAAAAAAGGTTTTGGGCAGGGGAGATGGCTCAGTAGAATAAGCACTTCCCTGGCAAGCGCAAGGGTCTGAGATCAATCCAAGGCCAGCCTGGACCATATTGTGAAACCCTGACTCAAAAGGCAAAATTAAATCCTGAGTAATATTTTACTGAGGACATAATTTTCAGAGTCTCTCAAAGTTGCTTAGTAGCAAAGCCTTTTTCCTATAATATCTAGCAGAACTAGTATTCCAAGAAACAGCCTTGGGGCCAGCAAGATAGCTCAGCAGTCTAAAATGCCTGCTTAGGCAAGCTTAGGCAGGTGCAGGGGACTGAGGTTTAATCCTAGGCACCACATGCTGTGCCAGCCCCAACCCTCAGGGTGGGCTGAGCTAGCCAAACAAAACAAAACAAAACAAAAAAAGAAACACAGCCTTGGTAACAAATACAAATAACACTCCCACAATCCACCAATAGCCCTTCACTCTCCAGAAGTGAGAGCCTCCACTAGAATTATCCCAGCTAGCCTTCTTACCAGCGCCTCTCTTTCTTGTTGCTGTAGTCTGGCACTTTCCTGCTCCCGATTGAGGGCCTCTATGGCTTCTGAAAGGCTTTGTTCTAGGCGAGTTACTGTCTTCCAGGAAGAACATAGAAGAGAGGACATGAGGAAAATTTCTTTGTGCTCTACTGAAAAATCATTAACAATGTAAAGTTGAAACTTTAGAGTTAACTAAATGAGCTGGAGACCAAAGAGAAAACTATATTGTGGGGAAAACTGGAAAGCTGCAATTTAAACTTGATAGAAGAAATATTGAAAGGAGAAGAAAAAGGGACAAGAAGAGTTGACAGGACAGCTACTGCAAGACAGGGGTCAGTCTGCTTGGAACCCTAATTCAAGAGCTATTCTGCTTTTCTACAAATCTGTAACCTAAGTCTTAACGCCACATGCTCCAGATCACTCACTTCCTGCTGCTTGCTTCTGGTGAGTTCTGCCGCCTGGCGTTCCTCCTGTAGCCCCCGAAGCACTTCTGTCCGCTCAGCCTCATGCCGATTCCAGCCCTCCACCACTCGGGCCAGGGTCTCCAGAAAGATAAATAAGGCAAAATTTCAAAATAACTTTTTGCCTCCTTTCTACCCAAAGAGGCAAAGTCAGTAACAACTTTCTCCCAATAGTTACTAAACCCATCCCATATCCCAGATCTTTGCATGCACAAGGAAATAAACCCTAATCCCCCTCATCTACTACTCCTACTCCTTAAGGCTCTCTTTGAGAGATTCACCACCCTTGCTACCCTGGCACCTTGTCCAGTTGTTCAATCATGACGTCTTTCTTGCGGTCAGCGGCGACAGCCACAGCTAACTGTTGCTGTAGCTCTAGCACACGAGTCTGCAGGCTCTGAATGTGACGCTCGCAATGCTGGGAAGAAGGGTAAGGAGTTTGGGTCTTTCTCATCCTTAATCTGACCACAGCAATAAATTTTCTAGCTTCTCTAGGGGAAAAATGTGCTGGGTTCCAAGAAGAGAATAGGTTTAGAGAGAGAGAGCCATGAATTTTTGAATAGGAATATAAGGCCCAAAATTTTCAATGCTTTCCTCTACCTTCTCAGAAAATAGGTACTTATATTCTAGACTCTTCCCTTTCCTAGAACCTTGAGAAAAAGTCTCCCAAGTTTTTTGGCAGAAGTGCGGGCAGTTACTCCTGTATTAAGGAGTTCATCAGACATAATGATTTAATAAAGCAATAATAAAAGAAAAGCCCTTCATTCCTGCCCAAGCAGTTTTAAACATTGGAAGAGAGATCTCTTCCAATGTTCAAAAATGATAACTAGGGCCAGCGAGACTATCTGCGGACTAAATGCCTGCTTAGGCAAGTGCAGGGACTAGTGTTTGATCCACAGTACCACATGCCATGCTGCCCCCGAGCACTGGAGAGATTAGCAGGGGGACCGAGTTCAGGTGCAGTGGCACACGCACACCAGTAATCCCAGTGCTTGGATGACTGAAGACAGGAGGATCAAGAGTCCAAGCAGCATAGTGAGACCCTGTACCAAATACATTAAAAAAAAAAAATGACAACTAGCGATCCTGATTTTTCCATGTCCTTGTCCCTCTCTGTCCCCTTTAGATATTAAGGCTGAAGTTCATAGAAATAAGGCTCATTATGTTACCAGTAGCTATAGAGCATTGCAAAAGCCAGCAAAATTCAACGTCCATTTAACAAATACATATGAGGTGTTTCTATCTAGTACATTCTAGAGCAGTGGTGGTGCCACAGCAGGCTGTATGTATCACTGAAAACTCTAAAAGGCTCATCATCACTCTTCTGGGCCATAAGGATCCACCAAATAGGACAAATTATTGACCCTTGAAGAATTTAGATTTTAAATGGGAGAACAAAGAATATAAGAGTGAGAAGCTGTATGACGAGAATCATAAAAGTGATCTGAGTAACTATCTGGAGGGGAAGAGGCATCACTTTACAGAGGATGATCAAAAAGGGCTTCCTTGAAGAAACACTTGAGCAAAGTCCCAGCTTTCAGGCTTGTAACCCTTAGCCTTTTTCAGCACTCAAGTCCCTTTTCTAATTTTTGCAGATTTTAGAAGGAAGCTTTTCTATCTCACCTTACGACGAGCATGCTCTGAATCCAGTGCATCTCTTAGCCCCTGAAAATCTGGGGGATTAATTGGGAGCCCTGAACGAAGGCGGGTATATCGGGGAAACAACTCCTCCAAAGCTTGTGCTGAGCTGGATGGACATGAGTCCTGCAGGAGCCGGGTGCTGAGCAAGTTAGATACAGAACATTAGAGTTAGAAAAGCCTTTGCAATCATTAATTTCACTGTGACATTTTACAAATAAGGAAATTCAGATCCAGAAAGGGTGAGATATGTGCCCCAAACTGTAAAGCTAGATAGTACTAAAACCATAAATAACACATAGGCCTGTGACTGATTCTACAAAGCTCCTTCCTCCATACCACACTCCCTGCAGTAATAGTCTCAGTAAAAACAAGTTAACTATCCCAGGAGAAAAAGGACCAAGGCTGAGAGAAAGCCAAGATGTAGACAGATGATGCCCACTTAGGTTCTGGAAGGAATAAAGGTGGTAGAACATAGGAAAGAAATGTTAAAAACTAAAAGCTAAGTGACATAGTAAATCAAGAGAGAACTAAAAACTAGAATATTCAGATTTCCAAGAAAATGCCCAAAGAGTACTCACTTGAGCAAAGTAGCTGTGCTGTCACTATCAAAAGATTCCTCTTCCTGCTTCTCTAAGCCAGCACCTGCAGTGAGGGGGTCCCCTACAGACAGCCAAAGGGACCCCAAGGTTAGAGTCAGGTAAAGACAGGAACAAGGCTCATTTGACACAGAAGGTGTCAAATGTCTTTCTCCTTCCCTCCTCAACTTGGCTCCCAAAGAATGGATGCCTTTTCTTCTCAAATTCATTTCCAAGGTCTAGTTTCCCTCCAGGCTTCTCTCCATTGTGCTCTACCCCTAGCGTGTAGGTTCCCTAGAGCACAGGGGATGGGCTTACTCACGATAGGCTGCATCACGTGAAGTTTGGAGCATGGTCTGGAGTTGACCCCGAACACTTTCCATCTCAAAGATATGTTTAGAACCATCCTGGGAGATGGGGAAAAAAATCAAACAGGAAATCAGATGCCACCTGTAAAATTTAGTCTATTTAGTCTACTGCCAGCATACACTTTTAACTCTCTCACCAGGGAACACTACAAAAGGGAAACAGATCCAATAAGGAATGTTTTAATCTTGAGTTAGAAACCCAAATGCCTATAGAAGCCAGTAAAGCATAAATAAGTAAAATGGGCAAGTGGGAATTCTTGACAACTAAAGAGCAAATGCCCAGACTGAATGCTGTGTAGTCCATGGTTAGTATGTTTTGAACTCTAGAAGTCCTAATCCACTGGTGACAATCCCATGGCATGTGTGCTGCAGCAGGCTATTTTTTATCACTGAAAGCTTTAAAAGGTTCACCATCACTATCCTAACTAGTCTGCAGATTATGTTGACACCTTTTCTACTGAAATCAAATATTTTCTCTGTAATCAATTAGACTATGTTGTGAAATGCATGCCAAATTTTGAACAATATACTCAAAACAATTTTGAACTGGAAAGATTTTTAGAATAGTTTGGTGTTATCTTTAAGATTCCTGTTCCCTCCTACCTAGAACAACAGCAAAAACAAAAACAAAAAAAAAAAAAACTTATTCCCACTTCCAGTGCCAGATCCCAATCACAGGACACCAACATATCCTAAAGCATAGTTGACCCTGAACAACAAAAGTCTCATAATTCTCCAAATTATCCTGTTCCAGATCATTCTTTCCCTCACAAACATGTTCCCAGAAATACATTTTATTAGTCAAAAAGAAATTTAAATTCATCAAGCAACCATTCAAATCCCAGCACAGATAACTTGCAATTTCCAGACTCACATATATATTTCATACTCTAGAGGTCCCTAAGACACACCTTCTCTCACCTTTTTCTTCAAGTTGTTCTCCAATCCGACTGACAAGCTGCGACTCAGCTCTTGGGCCAGGCTGTCTAAGGCCTCTTGTGGAGGCGGGGAGGCAGAGGCTAAATACAGCTGAGCCCTTGCAGTGGCCTCTGCCTGACGACTGAGGTGCAAAGAGGTATAGAGCTGGGAGGTCACCTCAGACGACACTTGGTTCAGTCCAGGGGGTTCTGATGACTCACTCAGGAGATCCTCTGCCTGAAGAGGTGAACTGGGGCTGGTGGCTGATGTGGCCATGAGTACAGGGAGAAGACAACCAGAGAGAGTAGAAAGCTGGGAAGCCCTGGTTCAGCTTTAGGAGAGTCCAAGGGTAAAGCTCACAGAGAAAGAAGTTTTGGGAGAACAGGGGAAGATCCCCTTGGTGAATAAAGATATCACGGCTTTCTGGTTAAAGGAAAGTTCTCCCCTGGTTCCAGAAGGCCTGGAAAGAGCAAAGGCATTCTTTTTCCCAGCTCCTGTGAACAGTGGAAGAGAATGCAATACTGAGGGCTGGGATCAAAGACCTGCTTGGGAAGGGGATAGAAATACAGTTCTTAAAGGTACCTAGAGTGCTGGAAGCCACAGGTCAGCTTTGGCACAGGCTTTCCCTGGCTGACTGAGCTCTTTACTTTGCATGGGTAGAACGTCTCTCAAATGGTTTCACTGCCAAGACAGGCAGGTACTCATGCTTCGTCCTACCCTCCTGTGCTTCCTCAAATCCCTCCTATGCTCCCTCCAAACCCTCCAGACACGAAAGCTAAATCACTCCCATCACCTCCGAAAAAACCTTGTGGGCCCTCAATCACACCTTTAAGGCGTCGGCCGTAAGTACGCCGCCCTCTAGCCTATCCTGAGATCTCTACCACCAACACCCTGTTCCTATTACTCTCCATACCGCCAACGGTCAGCCCAGAGTTTACCAAGGTAGAGAGAACTGCCCCCTCCCCTGAGCATGAAACACAAAGAAACACCCCCAACCCCCTACTACGCAGGCAGTAGTCTACTCTGAAAACCGTTGGTAGCGTCCCGCCCATCGCCCCGCCCCTGCAGCATAGATGACGTCACCCGCTCGCAAGACAGAGCTCTGGCGGCAGCTCTCCACTCCCGGAGCCCTGGGAGCCTGAGCGCGCTTGCGCAGCCCCAGCAGCCACAGATTGGTTGAGGAAGAGAGGCGGGGTCTAACACAAAGGGTAGTGCTACTACCCCGTGGTTGCAATTTGAAGACACAGAGGGGCGGGACTCTTCGGAAACCGGAAGTAGCTCATCTCTAGCGCACGGAATAATTCCGGTGAGTCCAGGGGTGGGGTGCCCACCTGGTTAGAGGGATCTGGGGCCAAGAACCCGAGTCTGCAGAGTTGGGCGGTCCTGGAGCGAGGTTCACATTTCCTGTCCTGCAGATGACTGTCCACAACTTATACCTATTTGACCGGAATGGAGTATGTCTACACTACAGCGAGTGGCACCGCAAGAAGCAAGCAGGGATCCCCAAGGAGGAGGTGACAGAAGGGCCCCAACAACTCGGGTGACCTGGCATCTCCAAAAACACTTTACTCCAGCCATCCCTCTTCTCTAAATCTCGACTTGTTCCTACTCCCAACCCTATCTTTCCCTAACTACCGAAACCTAACTCTGCCCCTCT
>PVKA01050921.1:0-12468 GCA_004027165.1 Ctenomys sociabilis
CGCGATAGAATATCAATCTCTTTCTTCTGTGGCTCCATAATTTACTTGTTCAGAAAAGTTGAAGCTCACCTGAGTTTCATGATGTTGCAGTACAGGTTCTCCTATGTACTGAATATTTGCTGACCTTGAAAGGCTAGGGCCAAAATGTTGGCTGGCCTTGGGGCTCTTCTATTTCTCCAACTCTGACTTGTAAACTTAGGTTGTTAACCATCCAGAAGAAAAGCTGATTAGTATCCTGCAGCATATGCTATTCACTTTGCCTTATCTGACTCAATTGATTTTACTTGTAGTACGTTTCCTTTTGCATTTCTGCTTTTCGCTTGTTATACTAGGGAGACTATACGATATTTACACATGTGTGTCTGGTTGATTTCACTTATGAGTATATGTTCAAGTGGCATCCACTTCAGTATAAATGCTTCAAACTTATCATTCTTAATAGCTGAGTAATACTCCATTATATAGAAATACCAAATCTTTTTCAACCATTCCTCATGTGATGGACATCTTGGTTGTTTCCAAGATTTTGCTATCACACATTGTGCTGCTATAAACATAGGTATACATATATCTCTATGATGCAATGTATCAAGATCCTTTTGGAAAATTCTCACTAGGGGCATAGCTGGCTTGAATGGGATTTCAAGTCCTAAACTTTTGAGGAGTCTCCACACTGATCTGCACAATGGTTGTACCAGTGTACCTTCCCAACAGCAGTGGAGAAGTGTTCCCTTTTCCCCACAACATCTCCAACATTTGTTGTTGGTTGATTTCCTTATGATAGCCATTCTTTCTGGAGTGAGATGATATCTCAGTGTTGTTTTTATTTGCATTTCTCTCATGGCTAGCGATGTGCAGCATTTTTTCATATATTTATTGGCTTCTTTAATTTCGTCCTCTGAGAAGTGTGTACTCATCTCAAATGCCCATTTCTGAACTGGGTCTTTAAATTTGAGGGCCCTATTATATCTTAGTTCTTTATATATTCTATTTATTTATTTATTTTTTTATTGAACTACAAATGTCAATCCGACAGTTTCAAGACACCTTAACAATACAGATTCGACAAATTAATACATTGCAAACTGTTTTCATAATGTTTTGGTATTATACAAGGTGCACACATGATATTATATTTATAGATATTATTTTAGCAGATATCTCTTATCAGTGAATTAAGAGTGTAGCTGCTTACTTATCTTATTTTTTATACCTGAATTACATTAAAAATTCAATAATTATTTTCCTAGTGGATGACCGTAGTACTACAAGTCGACATAATATCCTGTCCAACCACCATTAATGTAGTTCGTGCCTCTCATAGGATTATGTAGAAGCACAGCATTATCTATCCCAACTGTACTGTCTATACACACACATCAAGATTTTTGCTTTCTACACCCCTTCCTTTGCCTACACCTGTCAAAGGTGAGCACTCCATTGACATTCAACTAAGTTAGGTGCTTGAACTCGACACCACAATAAAACAGAGTCCAGCATTTTACAAAAAGAGTGAGTTATTCAAAGAAATTGTCTACCATAGCCATATACAGCTCACCTTAATATTATGGCCCCACGATGTATACTTCATTTTTATCCTTTTCTGCTGGATGGTAAAGACATAGACAGATCAAGACTTATACACCAACACATGAACTTTATATTCCTCTGTGGTCAGTGAAGTCCACTCAGGGTTTATCTTGTAGTCCTGTGCATTATTCTGTAGTTCCTTTGTCTGTTTCATCTATGTGGATGAGTCCCGGCCAATGCTTGACCAGTTTGCTCTCTGTGAGAGCTTGAGAGAAAGTTTTCTCTTCATGTGACTCTCCCCAGGCCCGATATCGAATGTCAATCTCTTTTCTCTGTGGCTCCATAAACTCTTTGTTCAGAAAATTTGAAGCTCACTTGAGTTTCATGATGTTGCAGTACAGGTTCTACTGTGTCCTGAGACTTCGCTGACCTTGAAAGTCTAGGGCCAAATGTTGTCTGGCCTAGTGGCTCTTCTATTTCTCCAACCCTGACTTGTGATCTTAGGTTGTTAACCATCCAGAAGAAAAGCTGATAGTATCCTGCAGCATATGCTATTCACTTTGCCTTATCTGACTCAATTGATTTTACTTGTAGTACGTTTCCTTTTGTATTTCTGCTTTTCGCTTGTTATACTAGGGAGACTATATGATATTTACACATGTGTGTCTGGTTGATTTCACTTATGAGTATATGTTCAAGTGGCATCCACTTCAGTATAAATGCTGCAAACTTATCAGTCTTAATAACTGAGTAATACTCCATTATATAGGAATACCACGTCTTTTCCAACCATTCCTCATGTGATGGACATCATGGCTGTTTCTAAGTTTTTGCTATCACACATTGTGCTGCTATAAGCATAGGTACACATATATCTCTATGATACAATGTATCCAGATCCTTTGGGAAAATTCCCAGTAGGGGGATAGCTGGCTTGAATGGGATTTCTAGTCCTACTGTTTTGAGGAGTCTCCACACTGACCTCCACATTGGTTGTACCAGTCTGCATTCCCACCAGCAGTGGAGAAGTGTTCCCTTTTTCCGCACAACCTCTCCAACATTTGTTGTTGCTTGATTTCCTTACGATAGCCATTCTTTCTGGAGTGAGATGATGTCTCAGTATTGTTTTTATTTGCATTTCATGAATGGCTAGCGATGTGCAGCATATTCTCATATATTTATTAGCTTCTTTAATTTCGTCCTCTGAGAAGTGTGTATTCGTCTCAGATGCCCATTTCTGAATTGGTTCTTTAAATTTGAGGGTCCTGTTATATCTTAGTTCTTTATATATTCTAGACAGTCCTCTGTCTGATTGCTTCTTAGTTAGGGTTTTTTCAAAGTTTGTGGGTTGTCTTTTCACTCTGTTGACAATTTCTTTAGACATGCAGAAGCTCCAGAAGAGTTGATCCCTATTGTTGATTCTTTCAAGAGCTTCCCATGCGAATATATGTGTGTTCATGAACTCTTTATCTACCTCTATGTCTTCAAGAGTTCCTCCTACTTTCTCTTCCAGGAGATTGAGTGTTTCTGTTTTAATGTTTAGATCTTTAATCCATTTTGACTTTAGCTTAGTGCATGGTTATAGAGCTGGGTCAAGTTTTAGTTTTTGGCATGTAGAAAGCCATGTTTTCCAGCACCATTTGTTAAAGAGGCTATCTTTCTTCCAGTGAGTATGTTTGGCTCCTTTGTCAAAGATCAAATGGGTGAGTGCTTTAGTAGATGCATCTGTATTTTCTAATCTATTCCACTGATCCTCAGGTCTATTTTATTCCCAATACCATGTTGATTTTATCACAGTGGCTTTGCAGTATAATTTCAAATCAGGAATTGTTATGCCTCCTGCCTTATCTTTATTGGCCGAGATTTTGTTTGCTATTCTAGGTCGTTTGTGGTTCCAAACAAATTTTAGGATTTATTTCTCTGTTTCTGTGAGGTATGTTGGTGGCAGTTTGATAGGGATTGCATTAAATCTGTACAGCAATTGTGGGAGTATGGCCATCTTCACGATATTGGTTCTTCCTATCAGGATCACGAAATATCTTTCCACTTTCTGAAATCCTCTACAATCTCTTTTCTTAGGGTGTTGTAATTTTCCATGAAAAGAACTTTGACTTCCTTGGTTAAGTGAATCCCAAGGTATTTCATTTTCTATGATGCTATTGTAAAAGGTATTGTTTCTATTGTTTACCTTTCACTGTGCTTGTTATCTGTGTAGAGGGATGCTATTGACTTTTGAGTATTGATTTTGTATCCTGCTATGCTACTGAATTTCCGTTTCAGTTCTAGGAGTTTTTTGGTGGAATTTTTGGGGTCTTCCAAGTAAAGTATCATGTAGTCTGCAAATAGTGATAATTTAACTTCTTCTTTACCTATTCTTATTCCCTTTATTTCTCCCTCTTTTCGAATGGCTGTTGCTAAGGATTCGAAGACTATATTGAATAGGAGAGGAGATAGTGGACATCCTTGTTTTGTACCTGATTTAAGAGTAAAAGATTTCAGTTTTTCCCCATTTAGGATTATATGAGTTTTTGGGTTGTCATAAATGGCTTTAATCAAGTTAAGACAGAGTCCATCTATTCCAATTTTCTGTAGGACCTTGAACATGAATGAGTGTTGGACTTTGTCAAAGGCTTTCTCTGCATCAGTTGAGATGATCATATGGTTTTTAGATTTCAGTCTATTATTATAGTGTATTACATTTATAGATTTTCAAATATTGAACCATGTTTGCCTCCCTGGGATGAATCCTACCTGGTCATGGTGTATGATCTCCTTGATGATTATCTGTATTCTATTTACCAGGATTTTGTTCAGTATTTTTGCATCTGTGTTCATGAGGAAGACTGGCCTGTAGTTCTCCTTTTTGGTTGTGTCTTTCCCTGGTTTTGGAATCAGTATTATACTTGCTTTCAGAAATGATTTTAGGAGGACTTTTTACTTTTCAACTTCATAGAAGAATTTGTGGAGTGTGTGGATTATATCTTCTCTTGTAGAATTCAGCTGTGAATCTATGAGGACCTGGACTTTTCTTTTTCGGTAGGCTTTTTATTATGTTCTGTATTTCGTTGGCTCTTATAGCGTTATTGAGAGTTGTTATATCTTCTTGACTCAGTTTTCGTAATTTATACCTTTTGAGGAATCTGTCCATTTCTTCTGTGTCTTCTATTCTGTGAGCTTAAAGATTCTCGAAGCAAGTATTGATATTCTTCTGAATTTCCACTAAGTCCATGGTGATTCCACCCTTTTCATTCCATATCACTTGTACTTGAATTTTATTTTCCTCTTTTTGATGAGGTTGGCAAGAGGTTTATCAACTTTATTTAGTTTTGCAAACAACCAACTTTTTGATTTGTGAATTCTTTGAACTGTTTTTTTCATCTCAATTGAGTTAATTTCTGCTCTAATCTTTATGACTTCTTCCCGCCTTTGTGCTCTGTGTTTTGCTTGCTCTTCTTTTTCTAGTTGTTGGAGGTGCAACATTAAGGTGCTAATTTGTTCTTTTTCTGTTTTCCTAATGAGTGCGTTCATAGCTATTATTTTCCCTCTAAGAACTGCTTTCATCGCATCCCATAAATTCCGGTAAGTTGTACTTGAATTTTTATTGAATTTTAGGTGTTGCTGAATTTCTTGTTGAATTTCTTCTGCAACCCATTGGTTGCTGAGTAGGGTGTTGTTTAGTTTCCATGAATTTAGTGGGTTTTTTTTTTTTTTTGTCATTTATTTCCAATTTCATTGCATTGTGGTTAGATAGTATGCATGAGATAATGTCAATTTTCTTGCATATACTTAGGCATGACCCCTGGACTAGTATGTGGTCTATTTTGGAAAATGACCGGTGTTCAGCTGAAAAAATTGTGTATTCAGCTGTGGTCGGGTGGAACAGTCTGTATATATCCACCAGGTCCATTTGTTCCAAGCTCTGGTTCAGTTCTGCTACTTCCCTGGTAATTTTCTGTCTGGTTGACCTATCTTTTTGAGATAAGGGTGTATTAAGGTCTCCTGTTAATATTGTATTCTTAGACATTAAGTTTTTCATGTCCCTTAAGATCTGTCTTACATAGTTGGGTGCTCCTGTGTTTGGTGCATAGATATTTATGAGTGTTACTTCTTGCTCTTGAAATTTTCCACTGATCAATATAGAGTGGCCTTCTTTGTGTCATTTGATCATTCTTGGTTTGAAGTTGAGACTGTCTGAGAACAGAATTGCCACTCCTGCTTCTTTCTGAGGTGCTGGGGCATGTAGTATTGTTTTGCATCCTGTGACTTTGAGCGTCTGAATGCCCTTTTGTGTAAAGTGTGTTTCTTGTATACAGCATATTGTTGGATTTTGTTTCCTCGTCCACTGTGCCAGTCTATTTCTCTTAATTGGAGAATTGAGTCCATTTCCATTTATGCTTATAATGGAAATGTGCTGACTTATGTTTGTCATGATATTTACCTGGTATTGTTTACTCCTTTGTAACCTGTGTTTAATTGACTGTCCTGTTTAGTGGGTTCCTTCCATTCTCATTCATGGAGTTCTGGTCATTGTGGTTTCTCTCTACAAAATCTTTCAGCAGCCTGTGGAGGGATGGCTTTGTCCTCATGAAATTCTTTAGTTGTTCTTTGTCGTGGAAGTATTTTACTTCTCCATCAAACTTGAAAGAGAGTTTTGCAGGGTATAGTAGTCTGGGCTGGAATTTGTTTTCGTGTAGGACTTGAAGAACTCTGCTCCATGCTCTCCTTGCGTTCATTGTTTGTGTAGAGAAGTCAGCTGTAATTCTGATGGGTTTTCCTTTGAATGTGAGCTCCTTCTTCTCTCTAGCAGCTTTCAGTATATTATTTTTGTGATGGATTTCTGCGATCTTAACTATTATATGTCTTGGTGTGTTTCTACTTGGGTTGAGGTTATTTGGTGTTCTGTATGCTTCGGTGGCCTGAATGTTGGATTGTTTCCTCATATTTGGGAGGTTTTCTGCAATTATTTCTCCCCAAATTATTTATATGTCATTTGTATTGACTTCTTCATTCTCGTTGATACCAATTATTCTCACATTCTTCATCCTGGTGTCATCTTGCAGGTGATGGATTATTTTTTCTTGCATTCTCGTTGTTTTTAAGAGATCCTTTCTCACCTTTTCACTAGCTGCTCTGGCATCTTCAAGATCTGAAACTCTTTCTTCACTTTCACTCAGATGGTTTTGTAGGCTCATTGTATTTTTAGTTCTTCTATATCTTTTTGACTGTGTACCATGTGTTCTTTTTCTTTTCTGTATTACTCATTCAAGGAATCCATCATATTTCTGATCTCCTCAATTTTTTTATCCATGTCTTCTTTAGAGGTAGTTATTAATTCTTTTTCTGCTGTGGTTCTTCCAAGTTGGAATTCCTTTGTATATTTCTGGAGTTGTTTCTGTATTTCAGATCCTATGACTTGAAAAAGTTCTTTTTTGATTTCAGAACTTATTTCTGCTTTGAGTTCCTGATGATCTTTCTGCTGTTGTTTCTTTGTTTCAGATGCTGTTAATTCATATATATCAGCTGGAATAGCACTGTCTGCACTTGTTCTGAGTGAGCATAGGTTTTCCACCCAATGTTTCTGGAATTCATTATTTATTTCAATACTATGTATTCAGGTAGTTCTTTTTTAATTTGGGGAATTACTTCTCATTTTATTTCCTCTATAGCTTTCTTCTCTTGTTCCTTTGCTGCTGTATCTGTTAGTTCATTCGTTGCAGCTGAGCTAGTGTCCTCTGCCCTTCCTGATGGACTCGAGGTCTGGGATTGCATTTTTCCCCTTCTCTTCATCATTTTGTATAGCACTGACTTTGACCTTTGGTGTAGAGCTTTGGTGCAGCTATAACCTTAGCTTCTCATAAGATTCAGGTGCCAGTCTATTAAGTGTGAGATTTTCCCGGTATGCCTATTGTGGAACTAGCTGTTGTGTTCAGTTCCTTTTCTGCTGCAGCTTCTTTGGTTCCCCTCTGTTGGTTCCCGGGTTCAGCCCTCCTGTGTCATTCACGTCGCTCTCTAGGTGGGGGGGGGGCTGGGCTTTGATGGGTCTTCTGGGCTCACAAAAGTATAGTGGATAATCTTATTCACTGAGTAGACTGTACTGGGTGGGCCAGCCTGTGCTGGGTCCGGGTCTACAGGCCATAACCCCAGAACATGGGAACTGTCCCTCTGGTGCAGCCAGCCTGGAGCCCTCACTCACATGCCAGTCTGTGCTGTGTTTCCCTCAGGGTGTGGGACCGAGGATTGCTGAGAAATGTCCCTCTTGCATCGGAGGGTTGGAGTTCTCACTCCAGGTGGACCTGCACTGAGTCTTGGGCTGTGGTATGGGACTGGTAATCACCTGGAAATGATTCTCTGGCACCGTGTAGCTGGAGCTCTCACCGGGCCATGGGAGGGGGGTGGCAGAGAATCCCTGGGAAAAGTCTCTTGGGCACGGCGGGCCTGGAGTTCTACACTTACTGAACTTTTTGACCAGAGAGTCGGGGAAATTACCACTCGTTCAGCGGGCTTTAGGGAAGGGGATCCTGGGCAGTGCTTGTTACTTGGTCCTGAGGTTTCAGGCCAGTCATTGGCTTGGAGTGCTTGGGGACAGGGAACCGGGTAGCGTGAGTGGGAAGAAGCCAATGGCTCTCCCCGAGTCTCACTACACTCTCACTGATCTGGAAAGCCTGATGAGTCATGCAAATTCCCACTCCGTGGGAGAGCTTGGGGCGGGATCCAGGAGGCCGCTGGAGTCATCTGCTGTCTCAGGCTGTGGGTCGCGCTGTCTCGGGAGGTCTCTGGGGCTGGGCAGGCGCGGTCGGGATCGAGGAGATGGCAGAGTCCCCATTGTTGAATTTTTATTACTTTGTTTAATGAAATATTTTATCATTTCTAATGCTTTTTTATCATTTGTAGTTTTAAAAATAAAAAAAGGAAAATCAATTTTTTTCATTCAAGGTTATTCTATAGAAGCAAATATGTAATTCCATAATTTTCTTACTTTGTATCATTTGTTTATCCAGTTATTGTTGGATTTAGTAATCATACAGTATGATCTTTGTTCTATGTGCTTGCTCTTTTATTTGTGCTCTTGCACATTTTTTAATGGTTAGAATACTGCTGTTTTTAGAGAAGATTCCCTTAAACATTTATTGTATTTACAGCCTAGTAATTTAAATATTTCTTTCATGTACCTTGGTGGGTGTTGGAGTACAGGCTCTATAAGTGTCAAGTATCTGACCGTGGGGAGATCTCTCTTTGCTATTGAAAAACTCATATTTAAAGTGCTAGACAGTAAAGATAAGACCAGTCCTCGGAAAACTAAAGACACAGCTGTTAACAATCTCAATTCCATAGGAATTAAACTCCCAAAATCACAGATCAATCACTTCTCTTGATTGCAAATTTTACACATTTCTTTCTCAATGCCATGGTCATCATCATGGATTCTTGCCTCACAGGTCTCCTCCTAATCCTGAACCCTGGAACCTGATCTGGAAGAGTCATTTTTCAGAGTCTTTACTCCCAGAGATTTCTGAGCTTCCTGGATTCTCCTAAAACCATGCTTCTTATCTCTTTTTATTTTAGTCTTTATTGTACACTCATCATAGGAGGTAAAAGGCCATGACTCTAAAAGTTGAAAAAAGCTATTATTGATGAGAAACATCTCAGGGTTAATTTTTCTAGAAACTATGACATTTTTCACTGATATGTTTTTTTAATTTCTTAAAGAAAACAAAAAATGTGAAGAAAACAAATGACAGTATATGTTGAAGTTGTATAAATGTGTACTACTTGTATGAGCTTTAATAGTTTCCTACTTGAAATTCTGTTGTCAATACAATAAACATTCTTAAATACTGTATGTGACAGTATGTGATATACTGTGATTTAAATACTATATGCTATCAGTTCAAGGCCCAGCTGGGCTACAAAATGAATTTAAGGCAAGAATGAACTGCATAGTGTAATTTTTTCTCAAAAACACAAAAACAAATATTTTACCATTTTTCTGATCTATTTGGATCTTTTTAATATTTGGCATATTATAAGGTACTATAATTTATTTTCCTTCCTTAATTTTGTTGAAATTCTTTATTGTTTTTCTCATTTATTGTACATTTTAGCCTCAAGATTCCTACCTGGGCTTTGGCATTTATTTCATTATATGTTTCATATTTCTATTTTTTCAGTGAACTTATTATTAAAATTATTTTTAATTGTTTCAACTTTCTAGTCATTATTTTCTTCTGTGTCACTAATTCTCTCTACAAATATTTTTTGTTTATTATTCAAGCTTATATCACTATACTTTTATTCAAAATCTGTGTCTAGACAATTTTTCCTGCTCCACTTTAGTTGTCATGTGAATTGGTCTTGCCGTGTTAATTGATATTGTCATGCTTTTTGATTTCCTACATTGCTATCTGTGGAGAAGCTAGATCAATTACTTAAACCATTGCAGAAAGTAGTGGATCCATGACCCCTATTTACATAATATGCACTGGTTTGACCATGTCTATGATTTAGGGTAGCATCATTTCATCATTCTCGGGTTTAAACAGTGCGTGTGACATCCACAGATGTCTCCCTTAGTGCCTTAGACTGTAGGAAACATATGAATACACTGGTATGTGAGATCTAGTTCTGTTCTGAGATGTGAATACACCGGTATTGGAGATCTAGTTCTGTTCTGAGAGTTCAGGTTGTGCTGCACCAGTTACAGCTCTTGCGTTTGTGATTTTGCATTGTTAAGTTGTATGTATGGTGTGGGTTGGCTAGATGTCTGTCAAATTTGGTCCAAGTGGAAATGTTATAGCATGTCAGCTCATCTGTGCATATGTGCTTGGATATGTGTATGGTGAGTACCATCAGTGTATTAATGTTGCCAGGAGCCAGGACGTTCTTTCATGCCAAGGAAGACAGGCAATTGTTGTTCTAAACCTGCAGAAACTCCTTCAAGAGATTAAACCTGTCTAATTCAGCTGTCCAAGCTGCTTCCTAGATTTGGTAATGTAGGAAAGAGGCTTCTTTCTTTTCTATTTCTCAGAGGCGTTGAGGCAGACAGAGCACCTGAGATTGGGCTTATCCATTTCTTCTTGAGATCATATAATTCTGGGAATGCCCTCCTGGATAATGCTTGAGCATCAGCATGCTTAGTATTCTTGGTTTCTTGGACTCTAGTATGTGTAGGCAGGTCAGTTTCTTTGCTTCATAAGCACACAGTGAGAAAAGTCACTCAAGGAGGACTGCCTGTCTATATTCCAGTGCTAGGGATAGTTGGACTAGGCTGTGCATTTGGGTCCTAAATCTAGTTATTAATAGAAATGTCTGCATTATTCCTGGACAGTGGTAGGATGGGATGAGACATTCAAATGTTTTCTGGATATTTCTTCCATTTGAGCTACTAGAGAGGGCTGTCAAGGCAATACCCAAGGCCATCTGGGCAAGTCAATAGCATCATATCTTATGATAAGATTGGCATTGTGCCCAGATATTTTACAACACCCTATCTGGACAGAGCCTCAAAGTGGTGCTGATCATCTGATCAATGGATTGCATTGCAGGATTTTCCTCCCCACACTGTTTGGGGCAATGAAACACTGTCTATCTTCCATCTGTGCAGATCAAAATGATGATCTGGAAGACATTCAGGCTCCATCAACAATGCAACATCTGAAACACACAGCAAGAATAGGAAGGTTCTGACAACTGTAGTTCTTCTCCCAAATAATAAATTGCTTTCAGAGATGTGAAATGGCAGATGTGTGTTTAATTACCACGTTTTTTTAGCCAAAGTCATCTTAGTGTTTGTCAACACTTTTGTCACATCTCCATGGCATTCCACTCTGCATAAAAATATACCTGATTTTCATCCTATTTTGGCCATAAGTTATATAACATGGAAAAACAGAGAACTGTAATAGGTACCTTGTTTCAGGACTTGAATTTGTTATTGGAGAAATAAAGTGATTTAAAGATTGTCATAATGGTTACACATTTCTGGGCTTGCATAAAAAATTAAAGTATCTAATTTGAATGACTGTATGTTGGTCATTGGCATTGTATAAATATTTTTGCCAAATAAATTTAATGAACCTACTCACTGAAATACATTACTAAGAAATTTCTTTTATTTGTATACTTTATCTCAAAGCTTGAATAAAATGTTTCAAAATCACTACAGAAACTAGTCATTTCTCAATTTGTACTTCTCTTGGCATGGACGCTAATTGACTGTATAATGTAGGTGACTGACATAGACAAGCAATCTACATTACACAAGGTCAAAGTCTTTAATGAAAAAAAAAAGATACTCAAAGAGCTCCTAGAAATATTACATGCTCTCACCTTGAGTGATTCATTTGCTGTCTCAGACTATTCACTTTCATTTGTCCTTTTATGTATATATTGGCCAAGAAAAGTTACAATTTAATTTTGTGGTTTCCTTTACAAAATATTTTGGCAAGTGTTTTGAGTAAGGACAGCATGCAGCACACTGTGAAAGCAAGCAGTTGGCTTCATTGGAATTTCTAGAATGACGAAAGCTCTCCTCTTGCTGCTGCTGCTCCTATGTTGTTACATTAGCAATGGGAGCTGTGGGAAGGTGCTGGTGTGGCAAATGGAATACAGTCACTGGATGAATGCAAAGGTAATACTGGTAGAACTTGTTCAAAGGGGACATGAGGTGACAGTTCTCAGACCTTCATCTTCTGTTTTTATTGATCACAATAATCCATCTGGTATAAAATTTGAAACTTTTCCTTCATCAGTAACTCCTGAAGAAAATGAGAAATTTTTCAGGCAATGGGTTGAAAACTGGGTCTATAATGTTCCAAAGGATAACCTCTGGCAATATTTTCCACTACTAGAGAAATTATTCTGGCAATACTCTGATGCCTCTCAAGGCATTTGTGAAGATGCAGTTTTGAACAAGAAATTTCTGAAAAAATTAGAAGAAAC
>PVKA01050922.1:0-12467 GCA_004027165.1 Ctenomys sociabilis
TATATATATATATATATATATATATATATATATATATATATATATATATATATGAAAGCAGACTTGAACAGAGGTTTGTACAATCATGTTTTCTCACTAGCAGTATTTGTAAAGGTCAAAAGGTAGAGACAACCCAGAGTCCTTTTGACAAATGGATGGACTCACCCATTCAGTAAAATTAGGCCTCCATGGGATATTAGCCTTAAAAAGGAAGGAAATTCTGACACACTGCAATGTTAATGACTGTGAAGACATTTGCTAAGTGAAATAAGCCAGTTATAAGAAGACACATGCTGTATAATTCCATGTATGTGAGCATGTGAGACAGGCAATCCCTAGCAACCCAGAGTAGAATGGTGCTTCCAGGGGCTGAGGAAGGGGAAATGAGCAGTTGCCATTCAATAGTTATAGTTCAGGTTGGAAAAATGAAAGGTTATGGAAATGCAATTGTTGTACCACATTGTAAGTGTGTTTGATGACACAGGATCATACGCTTAGACTGAATATTCAATTTTATGCTCCATTTCTTTTACAACAATAAAAAGAAAGGGAGTCACATGCAGAATTATTCAAGATAATGACTAATTGTTTTATCTACTAAGTTTGAGATGATTTCTTATGCACACATGGCCAGCTGGAAGAAGACCCAAATCAGTATGCACAGATGGTCATATTGTACTCCGAGAGGCTGTGACCAACCAGCCTCCTCAGACACTGGCTCATAGTGCTCCAGAGACCAGTTAGTCCTCAGCACCCTGGGAAGGTGCTTGTCCTCTGAGTCTTTGACAGTTTCACGGCCCCTGTAGTCCTCCTCATGAGGGTCCCATCAGGAAGCACCTTACAGGTCCTCTCAGTGAAGGGCTGCCCTTGGGTCCCAGCAAGCAGAGCAGATGCACATCAGCATGGTAAACTCACTTCAGTACTTCTGTTTCCCTGCCTCTCCTGCTCTTCCACTCGCTGGCCCAGGAAGACCTGGCCACCTGGCCTTACTGATGGTGTCTGCCACACCATTCAAGCAGCTGCTAAAAACTCTCCCCAAAAATCCAACCACACAAACCACCCCAGCCTTCAGTTTCTCCTGAATCTTTATGCTTTTCTTGGCAGAAAAAAAAAAGCAAATAGAAGGGACATTTAGGGCTTTTGTGATGACACATATAAAAGTTCATAGCAGGATATGTACCCTACCACTCCTGAGGAATCTAGGAACCCTGGGAAAAGTGAAGGGGTGGACTTGTGCTTCTCATGGAGTCCTGCCCCATTCTGTGCCCTCTGAGACACAGCAATGTGGGCTACTCCACATCCAGAGGACTGGCAGGAGGCTTATTTTTATTACATCTAAATGTTCTGTGAAGCCGGGTGTGGTGGCGCATGCCTGTAATCCTAGCACTCCAGAGGCTGAGGCAGGAGGATTGCTGTGAGTTCGAGACCAGCCTGAGCTACAAAGTGAGCTTAAGGCCAGCCTGAACTGCATAGTGAGACCCTGTCTCAAAAAGACAAATAAATAAATAAATAAATAAATAAATAAATAAAATAAATGTTCTGTGACTTCAGTAATCTTGATGGCTGGGCAACACTGACACTGAGCCAGCCCAGGTTAGTACTTTGGCCATGGTTGGAAGGACCCAGACACCAGGGATATGTAGGACTCAGAAATCAAACATCAAAGACACTTCTACCCTCTTGCTTTAGCATTTACCATTTCTGAATGTCTGAAAAGAAGAGAAAGACAGGAACTAACAACAACAAAAAAGAAAATAAGAAATAAAATAAGGGGAAGAAAACAGAAAGAAGACAAGACAAGCTAAAATGAGGTCTTACTAGGCCAGGGAGATAGCTAAATGGCTTAAGCATCTATCTGCCTGGCAAGCACAAGGTCCTGAGTTTGATCCCTGGTATGAGAGAGAGAAAGAGGGAGAGGTCTTAGGTCTGCAAATAATTCATCACAAAGCACCTTCCTTTCAAGGGAAGAAAAAACAATATAAATTTAATCTCTTAACCACCATTGTTCAGCTCACGGAAAAAGACACAGGATCCAGTAATTCGAAAACTGTTATAAATGTAAATTAGTTTCTTCAATTTCTTCTTGGGTGTGGATCATTTTTAGAGTGTTTCTGATGAACTTTGCTTTTAAAATAGGTTTATACAGTTTCTATATAAAATATGACATACTGCGTTGAAAAAATATTTTATATGATATATATATATACTGAAAATTGTAAACAAGAGAGAAAAGCCTGAAAAACAATCCAACTCCAACCTCTAACAAAACCTCTTCTACTTTCTTCAAAGTAGGTTTTCTCTGACTGTCTTTTCTTTTTTTCTGTGTAGTCCAATTTCAAACTCATGGCAATTTTCCTGCTTCAGCCTCCCTTGTGCTGGCATTATAGCCATGCACCACTGCAGTTGGCTGCTTGTCTGTGCTTCAATTCCAAATACCCTGCTTTTATATATCACAAGTCATATCCTTCCTATGGTCTTTATGCATCCCTTGAAATAGAGGCACGGAATAATTATCATAATGCTACACGTAGCAAGCATGATGAAACACATGCCTCTACCCTCATCATCACAGATCAGAAAGACAAGACCTCCACAGCTGTGATGAGAGCTTGTGAGGAGCCATCCAACGTAGAACCAGTATAGCTACATGAGGGGATGTGACTCTGGTTAAATACTTCATGGAAGTGTCTCTCCTCCACATTTCAGAATGGATATGGAGTGGTAGGGAAAAACCCCGGACTGCAAACTTTGAGATCCACTTTTTATATTGCCTAGATTTATGATCTTGTATCTAAGACAATTTGCAGGATAAGATAACTCCTTGAACTATGATACAAAAGCTCATTCCTTTCTGCTCTAAGACCCTATTATTCTAATACTTTATACTTTTGATCACCATTAATACTGGGGGGAAATGGATTGGGCATCTAAATGCCTGCCTGGTAAGCAAGAAAGCATAAGGACCTGGATTTGATCCCCAGTAATGCATGTCTCGCAGTCCTTGTCCTGAGGGTGCTACCTGCAATCCCAGCCCTGGGGAGGCTGAGACAGGAGGATCACTACAAGTCTGAGCCATGTAGTGAAACCATGAACCCAATAAATAAATAAAAGATTTTTTAAAAAGTTGGAAAAGTATACCTTAGTAATAGTTCATTTATACAAACTATCAATAAAAAAAAATCTCCACTTCAACCAATTTTTACAATGATTATTCTTATTGAGAAGCCTTAATTAACTCTAAATAAAATAATTGTTTCTCTCCTATTTGAAAAGGCCTCAGGCTGGACACTCCACATTGATAATCAAGTAAGGCCCAGCATCTGCTGAATGTAGGCTACAAGTGTCCATGAAAAATTCTGCGTAAATCTAATTTCTATAAATTCTGTTATCTGTAAGATATGCTATGAGAGTTCTACAGTTTATAGGAGATCATCAGGAAAATGTCAACAACATGTTTTTGTTATATAAATAACCAGTTGGTCAGGACACACCCATAAGCATTGTAAAAACTGATTTCAGAATCAAAGCATAACAAAGAAAATGAAAGCCTACCAAGACTAAAAAAAAGTCAGAGAGAAGCAACACCTAGATTGCAAGAAACCAAAGGCCCAAGCCAGGTGGGTTCAGAATGTTCCTTATGGGCAGATAAAGAAGGCAGGAACTTCTCTAAGCAAGGGTGAGACATACTAGCAGCTACAAATAACGTGCAAAACTAAAAACTAAAAGATTTCACTAAGTCCTTCAGGTGATTTAAAGTGTTTAACTTTTACTTACTTTTTGAGACAAGGTCTTGCATGATAGTTCAGTCTTGAACTATGTAGGCCAAGCTAGCCTCGAACTCACAGTAATCTTCCTGCCTCATCCTCCCGAGTGCTGGGATTACAGATGTGTACCTAAAATGTTTAATGTTTAGGACTGGGGAGATAGTTTGTCAGGTCTAAGCACCTGCCTAGCGAGCGAGCACAAGGACCTGGGTTTGATCCTGGTGCCACATGCTGTGCTGGCTCCAGAACCCCAGGTGCACTGTGCTGGCCGCTGAAACCGGGGTGTGATGGCACATGCCTGTAATCCCAGCACTGGAGAGGCTAAGACAGGAGGATTGCGGAGTCTGGGCTGCATAGAGAGACCCTGTACCAAATAAATGAATGAATGAATGAATGAATGAATGAATAAATAAATAAATAAATAAATAAATAAATAAATGTTTAATAGCAATCATTAAAGAATAATTTTTTAAATACATGCATTTTACTGACACACACCTGGGTTTTCTTCCTGCAGGTGTGGTGGGTTCCATTCTGCTCGCCTGCCAGGCTTGTGTTGAGTGCTCCTTGTACACTGACACAGTTGGCAGCCCCACCCTTCAGCATAGTGTTGTGTAAGCCGTTTACTTGCTTCACGTCATAATTACACTTAAAGTATTTATGGTTAAAAAGCAACCACGGCATGTTTGAAGCTCTTGTGCAATCAAAGGGAAGTTTGTGATTATGTTAGTTGCACTTACTGGATACTCCTAGTCGATCAGCCTGAGTGCAATTAACTGGATAACATGACAGAACACTCCTGCTGTGACCCTTCAACTCTGTACTGACTCTCTAACATTTGGAACAGTTGCCTTAGCGAGGCATCTCAGGCGACACTCGGTTTATGGCTCTAGTGCTCAAGACAAACTTTACCACTACTGTGCCTGGACACAGATTAAATGTAAAAAGCTAGAACCTGCAGAATTTAAACTCACCAAAGACTTACTTGTGGATATTTATAGCAGCTCTAGTTTTAATTGCCAAAACCTGGGAACAACCAAGAGGCTCATCAAAAGGTGAACAGATAGACAAACTGCTACACCAAGCCAGTGGAATATCACCCACTGCTAAAAATAAGTGTGCCACTGCACCCCCAAAAAGACATGGAGGACTTTAAACGTATGTTTCCACATGAAAATAACCAGTCTGGAAAGACTGCAGATAGCCTGATTCCAGCTGTATGACATTCTGGAAAAGACAAAACCCTGGAGACAGTGAAGAGAATGGTGGTTTCCAGGAGGGGAAGGAGGGAAGTTTCCAGGGGAAGGCAGAGTGTTCAAAGAGCTGCAAAACTGTCCCTCAGGATGCTGCAGTGGCCCAGCCTTGTCATTGTGCATTTGTCTAAACCCACAGAATGAGTGGGTTTAGACACTCACCAAGAGTGAGTCCAAGGTGTACTGTAGACTCTGGTGCTGGCCGTGTCCACACAGGGCCATAGGCTGTTGCAGGTGAACTCTGAGAGGGACAGAGATGGTACAGGAGGCACGGGTGAAGGAGGAAATATGAAGGGATCTCTATACTTTTTGTTCAGTTTTGCTGGAAACCTAAAAAGACTCTGATAAATAAAGTCTAAAAGAAAAGTTCAGAAAAAATTCCTACCTGAATCCTCAAATTCCTAAACTAAGAAGTTCATTTAATTTCATTTCAAAACCAAATTTTTATAAGCCTATTTTAAGACATCCTCTCTATAATTTTGAGGAAATTCTTAAATTACAAAATATAGTATACCTTTTCATTTAAACACTATGCAACATGCTTTTAAAAATAATCTTTATAATGAAATTCAATTTGACCAAAGGAATTATGGCCAATAGTACAGAGTGTACCTCTTGCACACTTAAAAAATATCTTCAGCAAGTTGGTTTGAGGAAAGACTACACTGAGACAGCATCAAGAATTGATTCTGCATGTTCTGGCTGACAACTTTAAAAAACAAACACACTGGTTTCATGGACTAGGGATGTAGCTGAGTGGTACAGTGCATGCTTAGCATACACAAGGCCCTGGGTTCAATCTCCAGCACTACAGCAACAACAAAAAAGTATGGTTTTGTGCATACTGGAAGGGGGAGAGAAGGAAGAAAGTTCTCAATGAATTCCTAACTAAAGGCTCCATTCCAGGAGGCTGACCCAAGTACTACATGGTTCACAGGCAGTGTGTAGCAGTGTCATCCAGGGATTGTGCGTCCATATAGCCCTGGAACAGAGCACACTGACTCCTCACAGACCTTGCTACCGGGGACTTCAGGGAAATTTTGGATCAGTTATTAGTGTGTGACTATGCAGCCTCCAGAGTTTGACACTGCCTTCCTATTCATTCTGTCACATCATGTGGCATCTCAGATTGCAACTTAGGTATGACGTCTTGTGCTTGCCACTGAGGCTTTTGCAGTGTTTGGCCTCAGAAACTGGAGTGTTCTGGGCAGCTCATGTTGGGCTGAGATGGAAGCAAGCCTCCAGAGCAAGGGGATGGTAGGAGGACTCTGGGGGGAAAAAGAGAGGAAAGGGCAGGGGGAGCCAGAGGCTCCTGATGAAGAGGAGAGAGGCTACTGATCGCTCTCCCCACAGGGGTGCTCCCTGCTCTGTCTCCCCAGAGCCTCTTCAGCGTGCTTGCACTGCTGCTGCTAACCCCTCTTACAGGTGCTATGTGACTTTTCTGTTGAAAATCAAGAGTGGCTGTGGACTTTGGAGGTCCTCTGGACAGCTCACAGCCCAGCTCATTTGAGAACCAGGAAAGAAGAGAGGGAAACCAAGGAGCCATCTGGACAATTTGCTAGGCAATCCATCACCAGGCCTCTCTCCGAATGTTTTGTTAAAACCTCTGAGCAACCATGTACAGAGCCCAACTCAGTGGAGGCAGCTCACAAGTCAGGGAAGAGCACCATTTAGCAAGAAGTTTTGGAGGGAAGAAACGATGCACAATTCTGTGTGTCCTTCTTTGCTTCTATTACCTCCCTGGGAGCCCCAACAAGACATAGGGCTCCCAGGGAGGAAATAAATAAGAATCTAAAGCTAAAGAGGTCAGAGTGGAACCTGTATGAACCAAACGGCCCAGGACGCTGCCAAATCTGCATTTTTTTCAGGACCCTGGCTGCCACTTCTCCAAGATACACTGTTCTTTATCTAGGAAAATCCTCATTTTATCAAGGGCCAGAGTTAGGTATTTGAATGTTTTTGCAGAAGTGGTTGTAAAGAGGCAAAATGCCGCTAGAGGGCACGACTCTCACATGAGGGCAGACCTACCGCCGCAAAAGGAGGTTCCAGGACCCCGCGTTGCAGAGCAGCCTAGCTGAATTGAATTCACTATGTAGCTTAGTCTGACCTCAGATTCATAGTAATCCTTAAAAGACACTCTGCTTTCCTTTGATAAACACTTAGGTCCTTGTGATGATAGGATTTTCTCACAAACTTCTTTTCCAACACTTGATCTATGTGACTCTTAACAATCCCAGGACTGTTATTTTAAACTTTATCAGTGGGACCAGGGGGAGTGGTGCGCGCCTGTAATCCCAGGACTCCAGAAGCTGAGGCAGGAGGATTGCCACAAGTTCAAGGCCAGTGAGGGCTATATAATAAGTTCAAAGCCAGTATGGACTACATAATGAGATCTTGTCTCAAAACAAAACAAACAACATGATACAACAGCAAAAACTGTAAGTGCAAACTTCTTAAAAGCCAATAATCTCAATGATTTCTTCCTCATCAGAGTTTTTAAGATTAGATGTTTTGCATTTTATAGTCTAATAAATACAAATTATAACAAGAAAGACATCATGTAAATTAATGTGAGACTTGTATTGTAGCTCCTTCATCCTAAAATCTGTTTGCTATAGGTTTGTGTTATATCTGAGTTTGAGTCATGATTCTGCTACTGATAGGCTTAGAGAGGAATTTGTTACATCTCCTTTATCTTCAGCCTTTTCATCAATGAAATTTTAAAAAGCACCAGGTGTGGAGCATGCCATTAATTCCAGCGCTCAGAAAGCTAAGGCAGGATTGCCACAGCTCCAAGCCAGCCTGAGCTACATAGTGAGTTCAGGGTTAGCCTGAAGTACATTGTAAGACTCTGTCTCAAAAAAAAAATCAAGCAAACTAGCTAATTTGTGGTTCCCGTGATATTTAAATGAAATCATATCTGTGCTGTCCCTCATGCTTGGTAATTGCCTAATATATTTTTTAATCAGTAATATTACAATATAGAAATTCTGTTTGGGTGAAGGAAAATTTTAGAAACAGTGACAGTAGCTGTGCAGTTTTATTTTTTATTTTTTTATTTTTTGTCTTTTTTTTTTTTGTCTTTTTGAGACAGGGTCTCACTATGCAGTTCAGACTGGCCTTAAGCTCACTTTGTAGCTCAGGCTGGTCTCGAACTCACAACAATCCTCCTGCCTCAGCCTCCCGAGTGCTGGGATTACAGGCATGCGCCACCACGCCCGGCTCCTATTTTTTGTCTTTTTGAGACAGGGTCTCACTATGCAGTTCAGGCTGGCCTCCAGCTCACTTTGTAGCTCAGGCTGGTCTCGAACTCACAACAATCCTCCTGCCTCAGCCTCCTGAGTGCTGGGATTACAGGCATGCGCCACCACGCCCGGCCAGCAGTTTTATTATTAATGTGATCAATGCCATTGAACTGTATGCTTAAAATTCATAGGTGACAATAAAAATTTAAAAAACAGTACTGACCTACTTGCAATTTACTAGTAAATGCTATTCTATCTAGCAGTCACTTCTAAACCTCAGTTTCAGAAGTCTGCTGGAGGCTGTCCTTCATGGCAACTGAGCTATTTGGCTGGCCCTTAAAAACACATTTTGAATGTTTTGAACATTGAGAATGCTGCTCAGCTTGAAGACCCTGAGTTTGATCACTAGGTCCATGATGATAGTTACGTTGGTGATGGTGATGTGTCTCTGAATCTATTAAAAGGAAAGACTACCTAAGCTTTCCTGTGGCAAAAGGATCATACACTGCTATTGGAGCAGCTATTTGGAGAATGACTGGGTGCCCTCTGTGTGTCCACTGAAGCCCTGGGCACTATATCTAGTGATGCCACTACCTAGAGCAGCATACAGGTAAATAGATTAAGTTATGCTTATTGCAGTCGTGATTACAGCAGAAAAATAATACCCACCCGGAGTGGCACAGTAAAATATCAGTGTTAGGAAACACTGACTACCACCAGGGCCTGCAGCCTGATGACCCTAGCAGACCTGGTCTCTCATCTCCACAGCACAAAGCAGACACCCTCAGGACAGCTTGGGCCCTTGGCACAGGGCTAGAGGCCACTCGATGCTGCTGCCCAGTAGTCCCAGTGGACAGGAGCCATCTGAACACTGCATCCACTTGACTGAAGGAGCACTTGGCTCCCATGAAGGAAGAGAAAGCCTCAGAGGCTATTCCTGGAGATTGGTTACCACCACTTTATTGGGGATTTCAAGGAATCTTGCCTCAAGGTTTGACAGCTGAGCTAAAATCAGAAGCCAAACAAGCCTTGGTTATAAGAAGAGGAGATAAATTCCCCAAATTTTCTATTCCATTATTTTAAAAATACTTCAATATATATATGCTCACCTGTTTCATTTATATCACTAGTTTTTCTTAGTGTATTGAAAAGAAAGTTTTGTGTCATCATCCATTTTTATTTTGTAAGAGTCCTGTCTGCGACTTGTGCTCTGAGTGACATTTTGGCTGTTCTTTTAAGGCTAACCTGGTACACAGTGTATTAACTGCTGTTACTCTGAATATTTTGGTATGTAAGCTTGCTTTACTTTCTCATAGAAGTGAGAAGTGCTGTTCATATTTTTTTCACTACATAAACTTGAAGAAAAAAAAAAAAAAAGACTCTGCAAAGACAAGGACCTGGCAAGCTTGCAATCACTTGAGACTGACAGCGCTGGGTCAGTTTGCACAATACAGTGCTGGGCTTGGGACAGAAATCTGTGCTTAGGCAGGAGGTCATGAACAAGTTATTGACAACAACTTATACCTGAGCTAGGAATGGAGATATTGTCTAGGAAGAGACAAGAGGCTGCAAAGAGAAAAGATGGCAGAAAGTTAGGGCGACAAGACTGGAACCAGACAAAATATGCTTTTGGGGAAGGTGAACTTCTTTCTGTCAAGTACTAAACTCAGAATCCATTGAAAGTTTTTGTTTGCTTTGTTTTTGTATTTTAGGGAAGGGCCTACAGGGTGATCAGAGTCTCACTCTTAGATTGGACTCTGTAATGATCCACCTGTTTACAGCCTTCCAAGACCTGGGATTACAGGCACATACCACCACGCCTAGTCTCAATTGCCCTCTCACCACACCCCAGGAGTGGGGCCTGCACGGTGAGCCCAGAGATGGAGCCCCCAGCCCTGTGCCTGCTTGCGGGCGCTTTAATCTGCTGAGCTATTTGTCCAGCCCATCCATTGAAAGTTTTGAGCTGAAGAATTATAGATAAATGTTCTAAGAGAGATAATTAGGAAATCAGAGTTTTAGATGATAACCAAAGAATCAGGAAGTGGTGAAACAACTGTGACTACCTTTGAATTAAAAGCATACACAGGTAGGCTTGTCAGCACACATCTCTCATCCCAGAACTCTGGAAGGCTGAGACAGGAGGATCACAGGTACTACATGGTAGTGCAAAGGTCCTTTGTTCAATCCCCAGTAGCATAGATGTAAAAAAGTGTATACATATTACACACATTTCTGTTAATTAAAGTTAATCTTTTATATATTCATATAAAAGTACATACAAGGACAGGATTCGGTTATATAGTTAGATCAATTGAATCTACATTCTTTTGAAAAGCAGCAATAAAGACATGCAGAGTTACTAGGACTATACCCGGTGCAAATACTAAGTAACAAACCCCTCACTTCTAGTGTTCACCAGTTAGGAATTACTGTGCTGAGGCTGGGAGTAGCGCAGTGGCAAAGTGCATGAGGGCTTGGGTTTCATCCCCAATACCTCTGAGTGGGGAAAAAAATAGAAAGTTTGCCATCTGACTATGTTTCTTTCTTGCTTGCACTTTTTTTTTTTTTTTTTTTTTCTTAACCTGGGATTGAACTCAGGCACTTGTGCTTGTCAGGCCAGCACTTATTCTACTAAGCTATCTACCCAGTCTCCTGTTATGGTTTTAAAGAGAAAACATAAAGCACAGATACTTGAATGTACCGGCAAAGCCCAATATTAAAAGCCTTATTCCTGCCAGGTGAGGTGGCACATGCTTGTAATCCCAGCCCAGCACTCAGGAGTCTGAGCCAAGAGGATTACTATGAATCTGAGGTCAGACTAAGCTACATAGTGAATTCAAGGCCAGCCTGAATTATATAACAAGACATTGTCTCAAAGAAAAACAAGTCAAGATAAAGTCCTATTCCTTTTTGTGGATTGACTTGTTATCTAATTAGATACCAAAGTAAAACTTACTACCAATGTTAAACCTTTTAAATCAAGTTCCTTAAAGGAAAAAAAAAAGTAAGGGGCCAGGGAAATGGCCCAGTGGAATAAGTACTTCCCTGGCAAGTGCAAGGGCCTGAGTTCAGGCCTCACTTTGGCAAAAAAAAAAAAAAAAAAAAAAAAGGTGAGGAGTACAGGAGGACCACCCTGGCTTTAGGCTTAAATGTTGCTCTTCTGTGAGGCCCTCTGTGGCTCCCTCCTCTGCGGAGGTCCACTCAGCCTCTCACAGGATTCCCCACTGTCCTCTTAGCATTCCTGGTCAATACCTGCTGCAACTTACCTGTTTATTATATTCTTCATGAGAACCTTAAAAACACAAATTCTTGTACTATTTAGTTAGTTAGTTTGCTTTTTGAAAGAGTCTTGCTATTGAGGTTCAGGCTGGCCTTGAATTTGCTAGGCAGCCCAAACTGGCCTTGAATATATGGCAGTCAGTCTCCCAAATGCTGGAATTACAGGTGTGCACCAGCTATTTATCCCATTTTTAAAAGCAGGGCAGCAAGGCAAGGTCTCAATGTTAACCTGGCTGCTGTTTTCAGAATGGCAATACCATTATTACCAGATTCAGAAAAACTATTTACAAGACAGACGAACTCAGCTACAAGTCTAAGAATTGGAAGATTAAATCGAAGTTTAAATCCCAGTCCAATAAGTCAGCTCTTTGTTTTTTTCTAATAGCTTTTCTGAAGTTCATAAGTTCTGAGCCTATGACTTGGCTGTATAAAAGCCAATGGATGATCCCAGTCACTCTGCTACAACCTACAGAGAAAACACTCATTTTGTGGTTGTGCTGGCTCTCAGAAGAAAAAGTCAGGAGGCAAGAGCTCTGCCCTTCCCCATTAAGCATTTCATTTGAAAAAGCATAGCAGCTTTTGATGAAGAAACACAACCACAAGCATGCTTGGCTTTGCTGGGCATGGAAGCACACGCCTGTAATCCCAGCACTTAGGAGGCCGAGTATGAGGAGCACCATGAGTTTGAGGCCAGCCTGGACTACATCATAGCAAGACTCTGTCTCACAAAACAAAAACCACAACACAACCAAAAGGAAGGAGGAGGAAGAAGAGGAAAAGGAGGAAGAAGAGGAGGACAAGGAGAAGTAATGCACAGAAGGCTAGAGGAAGCCAGGAATTAACCACAACAGGAGGAAGTAACTGCCACCCTAGAAACATCAGTAAAAGCCATGCCTGCCCGTGGTTCTGAGCCCTGAGGCTCTGCT
>PVKA01050923.1:0-12465 GCA_004027165.1 Ctenomys sociabilis
CCCACTCTTTATGCCCCTATCTGGCAACAAGCTCTTGCTCATGACTGGCTATGATCCTTTAAATAATTCTGTGCTCAGTTTCCTAGTAAATGTGCAGCCACCTCCTGAGTTGTCGCTGTAGACTATATATCACAAAATTAAAGGCCTTAATGCCTTCTTTTTACTGTATTGATACTCTATAAACCAACAAGTTTATGGACTTCTCAATAAGACATATTAAAGGCTCCATTACTGTTTGTATCTACAGTCACATTTCATAAGTAACAAGATAAATGAAGATACCCATGTAAAACACAATGCTAGTAGAACATGAAATAGCAGTGCTGTTGGGATTTTAGAGACGTGCATTTCCTGGGCCCTGCCCAATGAACATAAGTGGTTTAAAACAGGATCTAACATGGAGACCTCTGCCTGTATAGGAAATGAACCTCCTAATTGCTGGATTATAGCAACATTGGAAATGAAGCAATGAGGCTTAGGAGAAAGCATGAGAGAGTTAGAGAAGCTGTTATCCAAAACAGCTCACAAATCATTTTTATAGGGCCAGCCAGGTAACTAAGTGGACTCAAGCACCTTCTTAGGCAGACCCAGGGGCCAGGAGTTCAATTCCTGGGTCTGTTGTGCCTGCCCCATCCTCTGGGCTTACTGAGAGGACAATTGAGACCAGGTATTGTGGCACACTCCTATAATACCAGCACATGGAAGGCTGTAAACAGGAGGATCACTAGGAGTCTGATCTACATAGTGAGACCCTATAAATCCTGTACTAACTACATTAAAAAATTAGTTATATTTCAGCAACCAAAAAGCTATGCTATTTTATAATGGCTACATATTTGCATTTTCTGCTAATATTCTTAACAGTAAATTTTTCTCTTAGGATTTCAGAAATTAGCCCACCTCATTCAAAGGATACATTAATTACTGAAGATAACTCTGTCATGTTGTTTCATCAGTAACACCGAGAAAATCTTATACTTATTCAAGGAAACACAAATGTGGGTTGTTTGTGTGTGTGTGTGTGTGTGTGTGTGCGCGCGCACGCGTGCGCACGCACATGCACAGGCACGCACGTTCCTCCCAGGAACAACAGGTAAAATGTGATCACCTAGTGGACCTCTTGTGATGATGCTGAAGGTGACTGAGGCCCTCACCTCCCAAATTATATTACTTCTGTTGAGGACGTCATATGCCAGTTCCTCTGCACTAAGGAAGAAACACTGCAATAATTAACCCTGTGTGGTATTTGACAACATAGTCATGAATTATCACTACTTTTGATCTGCCAAGCGACAAAATTACATCAAATTTAAATTAAAGACCTTCCTTGGCTTTATTTCCAGTTCTAGGAAGGGCTAACACTCTGTCTCAGAAACTAAAGTATTTCAGTAAGCGGAGCAGAAGTGATTGGTGCTGCCTGCAGAGAAGAAGTGAGAAAAACCGAAAACCACACCCCAAAGAAGGACTGGTCACTGTGAAGTTCCTCTCCTTACAAGCCAGAGATACAGAGACAGACTAGAGATAAGTGGTTAATTAAAGCAGGTTACTTCAGATTAGCTTCTTGTTAGCATTGAGGTCGTCATCATCCTGATGAGGAAAATTGGCCTACTTAGGAAATTTTTGGGATCATTAGCTCCTGATTTCCCAGAAGGCCAGAGAACAACTTAGATTCTGTTTTCTGATGTAGAAGTCTAATGGAAGAACAGTCCCTCTTATAAGTTTGGATAAGCAGCCCTTTCTCACAAGGTCTTGCAGTTTCTTAATCACAACTTGATAACTGCCTCTTTTAAAGTCAAAGCAATTCTAGAAGGGCAAGGAACTTAACGACTCGCAATAGGATGTGACTCAGACTGAACCATAAAAGTGTTCAACTTTTCTCACACAGTAATTTACCTATGCCAGACCAAATAGAACCTTTCTCAGGAACTGCTAAGGAAAAGATAGTTTTCTCCTTTAAGATCTTGTTTTCAAAAAGCCAGAAAGGTCTGTAGCTTTAGGAGCCATTTTAATATCACAGAGGCAGTCCATCTGAGGAAAAAACAATCAAAAGAACCGTACGAGGCAAACGCAGCATAATTTAAAGACGCGACTTCTATTAGCGTAGTTACCATGGGATGCTTCACACTTGAATCTGCTCAGGTTACGTGAAGTACTCATGTCCCCTGTTTCTGTCAGCTAACCTTCAATTCCTTAACAATCCCCTGGGACCACTGTATTGGACAGTTCTGGTACAGCGCATTTCCATTGTCGCAGACTCTTTGGCTAGCTGTGAGACCTGTGCTAAAGTCTGCCTTCGTCAGAAAGCACTGAGCTTTACTTGAGAAGGCTGAAATTTGGCACCTCTGCCTTTTATACCAGTCCCTTTCCCATCCCTGAGACAAAATACTCAACATCTGTAATGTAACGTAAGAGAGGCTTAATTTGGCACAGAGGTTTGGCCAGCTAGCTCCTACACAGAAGCTCAGCAGAGAGGCCACGGCAGAGGAGCGCTGCTCTCACCAAGGCAAGCAGAGAGAGCAAAGCGAGGAGCCTGGAACAAAACCTCACCCTTCCAGATCACGCCCCCAGGGGCTGCCTCTGGCCAGGCCCCACTTCTGACACTAAGGCTTTGGGGAACACTTTAGAGCTAAATCATAACATTCCACTCTGAGCTCCAAAATCGTTCATATCTATCACATTATACAAAGTGCAGGTAATAATCAGCCCAACCATAACTTACTCTAGCAGCCTAATAGAAAGTGTGCACCTTTCTCTGATAAAGGCCTGGCCTGATTTTTCTCTTTTGCTTTGTTAAAGGTAACATGTTCTCTTTCTCTCTCTCCTTCTGAATTAAATTTTTTTAATATATATTTTTAAGGTCTACGGGATGCTCAAGATCTCACTACTAGATCGGACTCACAGTGATCCACCTGTGTTCAGCCTCCCAGTAACTGGGATTGCAGGCCTGTGCCACCACACCCAGTCTCAACTGTCTTCTCATCATGCCCCCTGGGGCAGGGCCGGCACGGCTGCTGCCTCTGCCTAAGCAGGACTTCAGTCCACTGAACTGGCCTCTAAAATAGTTTTCTTATACACTTAACTTGGTTCTTATGTCCATTTTCAGCAGATCAAGATCCCATTCCAGTATTAGCAAGAGATAGAGGAAACAATAATGTTCTACCTTTATTCTTCATGTTTCATCCTAGTCTTAGGCTTGTCTAAAGCTGGATCCATTTTATATACGATTTCAGTTTTAGTTGAAATAATGAAACCTTTTTTTTTCAAATGCTATTTCTGAACTTCATAATTCATGAATAGAAGGTAGCAAGTTCAAGCCCAGCCCAGGTATTTTGTGATTTAGAGACTGTCTCAAAATCAAAACAAACAAACAAAAAAGACTAGAAAAATAGCTCAGTGAGAAGACTAAGGATTTAATTCCCAGTATATCAAAAGAAGAGGCAGTTGGCCTTTTCCACAGAAATAGGATAAAAAAATACAAACAAAGTTTTCACCTTTTTCCGATGTCTCACCAGTTTCAGGCAAAACTCAATTTCTGAAAGCATCCATGCATACAATTAAAAGAATCCTGAGGACAGGAGTTTGCCAGTGTCATCAAAAAGTCATTCTCTTCTACCAAAAACAACCAGAATTAAACAACAGTTAAAAAAAAAATTTATTTACTTAATGGCAACATTATATGAAAGAGATACACTCCATTCTGATTTGCACTGCAGTGATACGACACTTTTAAATAGGCACTCATGTGTTACAGGGCTGGTCAGTGTAATGCAGTTAGACCAGGTATGTCTGCTCGCTGTTGGTTATGGAAATTAAGATTTGACATCCACAAAGCACCTGGAAGACAGGGCACCTTCCCTTCCACCATTACATTTCAGAGAAACAGTTTTCAGGTTTCTTTGAAAAAGACACTCCTGAATTGTAGGTGATTCACATACCCAGCAAAAGAACAGAAAGAAGACTTTCAATTATAAGACTTTTTGAGTTAATGCACTATGAAACACAGATCCATTATCAATATTTTGGTTAGAACAGACAGAAGGTCCTTTTAATAGCCAGAGGTTTTCCAAGGGAGAAACTCCAGTTGCCCGGATTGTCCCAGGAACGCAGCTCTGAGCTCTAGATGGTGTTACTGTTTCACTGAGTCTGGGTAAGGGTTTTTTTTTTTTTTTAATTTTATTGAAAAACAAATAGCAATGAGACAGTTTCAAAACAGGTTAGTAGGACAGTTACAATAATTAATACATTGTATATTTTGTCTTCCTAGTAGTTATTCAAGTATAAGATGCAGACATGATGTCCTGTCCAAACACTATTAGTACAAATCTTTCTTTTCATGGAATTAACAGAAGGTAGCTGTATATCTAACTATTTTGTATATACAGTTACAAATTTGTCCTTCATTTGTAACCCTCTTTTTGGTTTAGATGAGTATTTCATTGCCATTTAAATATTGTAGGTTCATGAATTCAGCAAAATAATTCAATTTTATAGGGGTTTGAAGGGAACATTCCTGCAAAAAGCCAGACTTTCCTTAGTACAAATCATGAATTGTGTGATTTATTCTACAAAGAAATACACTGATGTGTTTTACAGGTGATGGGCCCATAGTTTAGAGGAGTTAAACTACTTGTCCAGGTCACAACTTAATACATCTTAAAGCATAGGGTAGCACACATTTCTGATTGAATCTTGTGGTTTTCTCACATCACCCATAGCTTTGTCTCCCACCGATCTCCCTAATTTTTCTTGTGTGTTTCTGTGACTAGCTTTTACAGAAATGCCTTGGGCTTAGATGCAAAGCCCACAAGATGTGAAAAGGAAGGGAAAATCACGCACACATACACACAAAATGTCAGAAACTTGTGATTAACAGGCAGCAAGTGTACAAATGGAAAATGTGCAACTCACATCCATTGTCATCTCAGCAAATGGCTTGGTCCCAAAGTTGCTGAAGGGAGAAATTTGATTATCTTTGCTTCCTTGGAAGACTGATAAATTGAATTCAGACTGCTATTGTTCCAGATATAGCCCAAATCTTCTATACGATTTTAATCAGCGGCAGCATTATGTAACATATGGGAGCTATTTGGCTGAAAGGAGACTCCAACTGTCACTGGTACATCCACCCAACATGAAAGGAAAATAATAATACGGAATAATGGAACTTTCTTATCTAGAGAGCAGCTTTCCTCAGAGAAGCTCTGTGCTTTACTGTACCATGTCCTTACAACATCCTGTTGGAAGGGTCAGAAAACAACTAGACTGCAATCTTGGATGCTTGCCTGCTGACTCAAAGCCCTTCATAACTTCCCCTATCCCTACCTCTAAGTCATTCTCTCTTCATTTTTTAATCACTTCTGTTTGCTTAATTTAATCATCAGCTTTCACTCGTTCCTCCCCTCACTCCTCTTTATCAGTACTGGTTTTCTTCCTTTCCTACTTGTCTTTTAAGAAAGCCTAGAGGAGAAACCAGGGTTTAACTAGCAATTAAGTCTATAGCTCAGTGAAAACATCCTGTCTTTCCAAAATGACAGCCAAATGTAGACTTTACTTCACTTAATCACTTTCAAAGTCACCAAAACTTTGTTGAATGTGTTTGTCTAGGATTTAGAGGTGTATCACAGCCCTTTCCTTCAAGCCTGGAAAAAAAACAATTAATAACAATGATAAATATAAGTGCCATCACCTTACCAAGCCCACTAAAGTACAGTAAAATCAAAGCTTAGCACAATGGACCTGTGGTGATAGGTCTTTTAAACTTTCAGTGGGAGTCTAGAGCCAATCCTATTCTGCTCCGTACTGTCTTCACCTTTCTTGAAATCCCTCCCCTCCCCCACCTTTTGTCTCTACACCTCAGAAAGGCTATGAAAGCATATTGTGAAGTGACTTTGTACACACAAGAAAATGATACTGGCCAAGCTCACCTGACAGTGCACTAAGTAAAGCGTTTGATACATGTTTCTATTGCAGAGCGTTAAAGTATGTATAATTGGTGCTATTGGGAAGTAAAACAGGATTTTGAAAAGCAGTGTCAAGACTCATCTGCAATTCCTGAATTTTGTCTATAATATGAAATCAAAAGCAATAAGTCAGTCAATGTAAGATTTTTTTGGGGGGGTACCAGAGACTGAACTGAGGACGCTGCTCTTCCAGGCATGTGCTTATTCTACTGAGCTATCTCCCCAGGCCCCTCAATGCAAGATTTAATCTTTTGAATAATAGCAAGAAGAATGACCCAGATGTGGTGGTACCTGCCTTTAATCCCAGCACTTTTGGAGACCATGTCAGGAAAACAGGAAGTTCTGCCACAATCAGGGTAGTTCATCGACCTAGTGGAAATCCTATCTCAATGTTTTTGAAAAAGAGAACAGAAGTTCTGAGAATGTAGCCCAATATGAAGGCCGTATATTCAAACTCAGGGCTGAAAATTAAAAATAAAACAGCTGAGAGAAAAACTGGGCATTAATTACACATTAATTCAGCACTAGAGACATGAAACTATATATTTGGCCCCTGGACTTAGTTATCTAACTTCAAAATTCAAACGCCATGAGTATAGAAAGCGTGTCTTTACAACGGGACTATTCTCAAAGGGATCAGGTTATGAAAAGAAATGCCTGGAATCTAGGTGACTGGAAAATAATACGTTGATTTTGTACAAGGGTAATAATTTAGGAAAAGAGAATTTTTCCTTCTAAATCAATTCTGAATAAAAATTCTTCTGTCACCATCAAACAACTAGGAAGAGTCAAGCAGCAGAACAATTCTGTGTGTGTCTCAGATAAGGCCTGAAAATAAAGCTTTGTCACTTGGGATCCTGAGAGACATGAGAGTGGTTGGGCTTTATCCTGATGATAAAATTAGGTAGCAAATGTGCTCAAAGTAAGATTGTAATATAAGCCATTCAGTTATTTTCTTCACTGAAGACACATTTTTCTTTGTGGTATAAACACATCCCTTAGAACATGATAGATGCTAAATGTTTCTTGCATGCATGAATGAAGAAACAAAGAATGAGATATTATTTTCAAATTCTCTAAAACAATGCTGTAACATCACTTGTTTAAAGAATTATGAAAATCAAATGACTGATTCAAAAGCCATAATCAGGAAATTAAGGAAAATCATATAACCAAAATTTATAATTCTCATGTTAATCTCTCAGTGGACTTGTTAGTTGGATCTTTATTTATACTGCCAGTCTCGCTATTATACACTTGATTACTAAACTAACTAGCTAGTTGCTTGAATAGATATTCCCCAAGCTTCATTGTTGTCATACAATGTACTCCCCTTTCTTGCTTAACTCTGCGTCCCATGGGAGGGGTGGGATTTGAAAGCATGAAGTTATCCAGGCACAGTAACTTTATTTTATTGGATTTCCATTGCTGATCACCACAGTGTTTTACATTGAACACTAACATTTATCGAGCAGGCTAAAGAAGACAGAAGGTACGTGGTGGGTGGCAAGTGGTAGGTAGGCTGCTGTGGCTGCTGTGTGGATGCCTCCGCCACGATAACTCATGTGCTCATCAGTGTAACTTTCTGGAAGTGGCTAAATCTAGGGTGCATGATTATAAATTAAGGACGGGCAGTGATTGAATTAGTCCACTGCTTGGTTTAGTACAGTCTGGATGTAGGTCATGGGAAGCCCTAACCTGGGAACAGATGGTTCCAACCAACAAAATTACAGCTGGGATGGAAAGAGGACACGTGGGCTGGCTGCCCCCCTTTTCTGCTTGAAATGCCCTGAACTGTTGCCTGCAATGCCTTGCACCATCCTGCCCTTTCCTGGAGACAGTGGCTTGAAGCAGCTAGAACTGTGAGGTGAAATAAGGCTTTCTTCCTTGAACTTGTGGGTGTCTGTATTTTGTCCCACAGATGAGAAAGGAACTAAGGCAGAGTTTTGTGGTCAAAGGATGAAAATGAACCCATCATTTCATCCCATGGCCCATTAAGCAGAGCTCAGCTTTTGATGAAGCTTTTTTGATAAATAATTAATAGGCATTGTCATTTTTTAAGCAAAGGAGTGACTAAGATAAAATGGAAAATTGCATTAGCCATAGAGAATAAGAGAGCTAGACTAGAAAATAAAACCTATGAAGAGACATATTTAGAAAATGTTGTAGGAATATAGATTCATAAGATCTAGAGTGAAGTAGTGAAAATTTTAAAAGAATGAAAGTTGATGCATGTGTACCTGGTTTTTGAGTGAGTAGGAAAGTTCTGACTGATATTTCTATAAATAAGTATGCATTGAAATTGGAGTAGTGTTTGTTTAACTGATGAATGTTTTATTGACTTGAAAACTTTTTGCGACAGGTATTATAACAGTAAACAAAAATTTAGAAGAAAAGAAAAATGTGGGGGACAGTGTGTGTGATGTGAGGGAAAGCCAACGAGGAATCAAGAAAAATTGACAAATGCAGAGATTGTTTGAAGTATTAAATATTACACCAAAGGCCTTGTAGTCGATGTGTGACAACAAATTAAGTGTCAAAAGAGGAAAAGTTGCATTAAAATATTTCTTTGTATTTGTTTTATTGCTGTTAAGAACTGCCAGATATTCAAATAGAAATAAAATGCTTGAATTAAAAAATATCATTTTGGTGGTGGAAACAGTATGTATCTTGGGTAATTGTACAAGGATGTTATTTTTAATTAGTTAAAGGAGAAAAACTGCCTGGGGAGGGTGACTGGCAGTCAACTAATCAGACAATTGATGCGATGCAAATTAGCATTACTGTTTTCTATTGCTGTGACAAAATACTCCAATATTTTAAAACGAGGAGAGATTGACTTTCAGTCACAGTTTTAGAGGGTTTGATTCCCACGTAGCTGAACCCACTGCTTCCAGACTAGTGATAAGGCAGAAGCCACCTAGGAAAGAGGCAAAGAACAGGACATCTGCTCACCTCGGGGCGGACCAGAAGCAGAGAAGAAAACCAAAGAGGAGAAAAGCTGATTAGTATACTGCAGCATATGCCATTCACTTTGCCTTATCTGACTCAATTGTTTTTAGTTGTTGTTGTACATTTCCATTTGTATTTCTTCTTTTCGCTTCTTATACTAGGGATAGTATATGATATTTACACAGGTGTGTCTAGTTTATTTCACTTATGAGTATATGTTCAAGTGACATCCACTTCAATATAAATGCTTCAAGTCTATCATTCATAATAGCTGAGTAATACTCCATTATATAGAAATACCACATCTTTTTCAACCATTCCTCATGTGATGGACATCTTGGTTGCTATCACAAATTGTGCTGCTTTAAACATAGGTACACATATATCATTATAATACAATGTTTTCAGTCCCTCTGGGAAAATTCCCAGTAGGGGGATAGCTGACTTGAATAGGATTTCAGGTCCTACTCTTTTGAGGGGTCTCCACACTGACCTCCACAATGGTTGTACCAGTCTACATTCCCACCAGTAGTGGAGAAGTGTTCGCTTTTCCCCACAACCTCTCAAATATTTGTTGTTGGCAGATTTCCTTATGATAGCCATTGTTTCTGGAGTGAGATAGTATCTCAGTGTTGTTTTTATTTGCATTCCATGAATGACTAGCAATGTGGAGCATTTTTCATATATTTATTCACTTCTTTAATTTTGTCCTCTGAGAAATGTGTATTCATCTCAGATGCCCATTTCTGGATTGGGTCTTTAAATTTGAGGGTCCTGTTGTATCTTAGTTCTTTATATATCCTAGACAGCAGACCTCTGTCTGATTGCTTATTAGTTAGGATTTCCTTTCTTCTGGATGGTTAACAACCTAAGTTCACAGATCAAAATTGGAGAAATAGAAGAGCCACAAGGCCAGCCAACATTTTGGCCCTAGCCTTTCAAGGTCAGTGAAGACTCACAACATAGGAGAACCTATACTGCAACATCATGAAACTCAGTTGAGCTCCAAATTTTCTGAACAAGGAGATTATGGAGCCACAGAGGAAAGAGATCGAAGTTTTGTAGTATGCCTGGGGAGAGTCACATGGAAAGAACACTTTCTCTCAGGCTCTCACAGAGAGTAAACTGGTCAAGCATTGGCCGTGACTCATCCACATGGATGACACAGACAAAGGATTTACAGAATAAAGTACAGGACTACAAGATAAACCCTGAGGGGACTTCACTGACCTCATAAGAAACAAGAAAGTACATGTGTTGCTATATAGGTCTTGCTCTATCTTGGTCTTAACCACCCAGCAGAAAAGTATAAAAATGAGGTATACAACGCGGGGCCATAATAATAAGTTGAGCTGTAAATGGCTATGGTTGATAACTTCTTCAGATAACTCACTATTGTTGTGGAATGCTGAACTGTGTTGGATTGTGTCGTCGAATTCAGGCACCTAAATTAGTTGAATGACAATGGAGTGTCCATCTTTGACAGGTGTAGACAAAGGAAGGGGTGTGAAAAGGAAGAATCATGATGTGTGTATATGGACAGTACAGTTGGGATAGATAGCACTGTGCTTCCACATAATTCTATGAGAGGCAAGATTTGCACTAATGGTGGTTGGACAGGATATTATGTCGGCTTCTAGTACTATGGACAACCACTAGGAAAATAACAAGGAAGAAAGTATTAATTATTGAATCTTTGATGTAATTCAGGTATAAAAAATAAGATATGCAAACAGCTACACTCTTAATTTAATGATAAGAGACATCTGCTATAATAATGTCTGTAAATATAATATCATGTATGCACCTTCTATGATACCAAAATATTATGAAAACAGTTTGCAATGTATTAATTTATCAAATCCATCTTGTCAAGTTATCTTAAAACTGTCTCGTTGATATTTATACTTCAACAAAATAAAAATTAAAAAAAAACCCCAAAGAGGAATGGAGTGCTCCTGTCTTTGTCTTTAGTGTGGACATCATTGCCTGGCTTTCAGGAACAGATGCGGATGTTTCAGCCACTTAGTGTAGAAGCCTCAGCTTTCCACCCAGACCCATGGGCCTCCTGATACAGGCTAGCACAGACACTGCAGCGAGCTCCAGCTCTTAGACTGAAACCTTCAGTGTGCAGTGTGCAGATGCCCTCTGTGCATTTCCTCATCTGACTGTGAGCGGTCACTGTAAGCTGATCTTGTAAATTTTTACACATTTGTATATCTTGTTTTACATCTGCTTCTCTAATAAACACTGCTTCATACACCAAGACACAAGAGCCCTCTATCCCTAAATCCATTCATTGGCAGCCAAACCCTTAGCACATGAATGTGGGGGGACTCTACAAACACAAACTGTGACAGTGACAGTGGTGGGTAGAAATACTACTGCTATCAAGGTATTCTTAAAATGTATAATATTAAGTCTGTCACTTTGGAAAGAAACAAAGATCTTCTTTTTAAACAGTCCTCATGAGCTTTACGGCCTTAACAGGAGACACACACAATAGCAGCAGTGAACATGATCACCCACTTAGTGGTAGTAACAGCCAGTGAAAAACTGAGTGTGAAGGAGCCCCTCAGGCTCCTCACATAGGTCAGCCCACCATGGGCGTGATTACCATAGAATCACAGGACACGTGCTCTTCCTGCACTGGGCGACTCAGGCTCAAGGGAAACCGATTTTTTTCCTTTAACTGAGCATTGCCTTCAGGATCTTCCATTCACCATGCAGGCTCTTGTGCTGCTTTTCTTTTTTTTTTTTTTTTTTTCAACCAAAGATTTGCTCTGTTTTTGTGTTTTTTTTTTTTTTTTCTTTTTTTTTTTTTTTTTGTCAACCAAAGATTTGCTCTGTTCTTGTGTTTTCTTTTTTTTTTTCCATTTATTTTTATTTTATTAAAATACAAATGTCAATCAGACAGTTTCAAAACACCTTAACCATACAGAGTCAATGAATTAATACATTGGAAACTGTTTTCATAACGTTTTGGTATTGTACAAGGTGCATACATGATATTTTATTTACAGGTTTTTTTATAGCTGAATTATATCCAAAATTCAATAATTATTTACCTAGTGGATGACCATAGCACTAAAAGCCGACATAATAACCTGTCCAACCACCATTAGTGCAGATCTTGCCTATCATAGAATTATGTAGAAGCGCAGAGTTATCTATCCCAACTGTACTGTCTATACACACACATCATGTTTTTTTTCTTTCTACAACCCTTCCTTTGTCTACACCTGTCAAAAGTGGGCACTCCATTGACATTCAACTACCTTAGGTGCTTGAACTCGACACCACAATCCAACACAGTCCAGCATTCTGCAACCATAGGGAGTTATTCAAAGAAATTGTCGACCATATCCATTTACAGTTCAGCTTAATATTATGGGCTCATGATGTATACTTCATTTTTATACTTTTATAGTTTTCTGCTGGATGGTTAAGACCTAGGTAGATCAAAACTTATATACCAACACATGAACTTTATATTTCCTATGTGGTCATTGAAGTCTTCTCAGGGTTTATCTTGTAGTCCTGTACATTATTC